>JABUQX010111161.1:2500-20361 GCA_015478945.1 Trachelipus rathkii
GTTACATCGCATTGGCTTTTTTTTTTTTTTTTGAGGGGGTGGGGGTGAAAATAGAAAAAAAATGAATTATAAAAGTAAATCGAAAACCTAAAAATAATCGCAAATATAAAATAAAAACAAAGAAATACATTGAAAAACATTGTTGAATTTCTTAATGTTTCAAAACGACCCACTTAGACATCCTAAAATGTCAGCAGAATTATATATATATATATATATATATATATATATATATATATATATATATATTAAATAAAAAATATATATATATATATATATATATATATATATATATATTATATATATATATACTAAGTACCTATAATATCTACATATACAGATATTAAATGATCAATATATATATATAATATAATATATATATATACTATATATATCATATATATATATAATATTAGATATATATATATATATATACTATATATATTATATAATATATATATATCTTATATATATATATATACTCATGTATAAATTAATATACCTAAATTAAATTTAAAAAATATATATAAAAGATAATTTATTTAATAGCAAATTGTAGATTATACTATAGTATTAATAATAATTATTATATATATATATATATATATAATATATATATATATATATATAATATATATATATATATAATATATATATATATAAATATGTATATAAATATTCTGTGTACACTCTTCGTTTAATCTTTAGGGTGGTCCAAATTTCTTATGAAAATTTTTTTTTTGTTCAAGGTTTAAAAATTGAAATTTTTAATAAAAAAAAAAATTATTATTAGGTTTATAATTAATTTCCTTCTTCAAATATATATACATTGTTTTTACACGTATATATATATATATATAATTATATATATAATATCTTTATTATATAATATATATATAATATTATATATTTAAATGGCTCTATTTGATATAAGAAAATATATATGATACTTACTGGTAAAAGTTACTTAACGCCCACACGGAAGGGGAGCTCGGATCAAAAAAAAAATTTTCACACGTAGCCTCTATGATACACATAAATAGACGTTTTAGGGTCGAAATGAAAAAAAAAAAATGAAAAAAGAAAACATAAATATCTAAAAACTACAATAGCTACGGAAAAGGAATACATTTTGAATCCGCTGGTAAAATTTTAGTAGGAAAATGTAAAAAAAAAAATCCAAGGGTAAGCCGCAAAGATGGCAGGAGTCGGGGTCTCATCGGCCTTCCGGGGAACTACGGTAGGACTATTTCCCCCCTCCGGGAGGGTCTCCACCCCCGCCCCGCTCTTTGGTATTTGGGTGTCGCGGCGGTTCCTCCGCCCCTTCCTACGGGGTATGGAAAACGCTCCCCCCCTGTGTTCCCGTCCGGCTCGGCCCGCCTACATTGCCCGTGTAATACGTTTAGCAAATAATTATATTATATTAATTTCACACCTCTAGAACAGGTAAAAAAAAAAAAAAAAAAAAAAATTCATATTTCGACTCTCTAGAAAATCTATTTATGTATCATAGATGCTACCCGTGTGTGAAAAATTTTTTTGATCCGAGTTCCCGTTCCGTGTGGCGTTAAAGTAACTTGTCCTATATAGTAATATATAGTAATATATATATATATATATAATATATATATATATATAATATATATAATATTATAATTATATATAATATATATATATATATCATGATATATATATATAACTATATATATATATATATATATAGCCTATGCTGTTATACTTAGCTATCCCCACAAGGATATGACTCATTAGAAATAGTTTAAAGTGCATATATATATATATATATATATACCTATATATATATATATTATATATATATATATATAATAATTATATATATATAGTTTATATATATATATATATATATAAAGCCGTAGCCAGTGGGGGTTTGATTGGGTTTGAAACACCTCCCGAAATTATTTAAACTATCAAAATTTTTTGATGGCTTGAATCTCTTAATATTAATTTATAAGATAAGAATAATAACAATAATAACCAATGCAAATTATGAGAAAATACTAATAGAAATGAGGAAATCTTATATATGGTTGGCGAAAATTTATTATTTTAGTGGCTGTTGAATCATCACAAAGGAAATCTTTCTGATGGACAACCGATGTGAGGTGAAACAGCGATGAAGAAAAGATTTAAAGGTGTTCAAGCTGTCGCAAATATCCAGCGGCATTGTTATGTTCATCGCTTTTAATATTTATGTTGAGTATAACACATTATAAACTTATTAGCACAGTGAAAACGATCGGGCACTATATTAGATTACCAACGCACACAATTATTTTAATAGGAAAAAAATTGGAAAGATTTTCCTGAAAATAAAATAAAAAAAAAGCTAACACGAAATACGAAACAAGATGCATGGGTGCAAAGTAACGATTGATTGACAAAGCTTTAGAGAAGTTTGAGATGGATTAAGATATTGAATCTTTATTCATAAACCTCAAATTTTTGGATATCTGCCAATTACGAACGAATTGGTTATTGCTTAATTATGACATCAACTTTATTTTCTTTTACTCTCCATTATGTACTCATATTGCCTTGTTTCTTGTGTGGAAGAAATATTTCAATGGTGCTTTTTTTTTTGTGGAAATTTTTGAAATTTAGTTATAGTACATAAATGAATTTCTACAAATTTACACCATCAAAGTGGGTTAATAATAAAAACAAAAATCTTGTAATCACGAGTTAATTAAACTCCCATTATATTTTTGTAATATCTGAAAAATTTTAGATTTTGGGGGCACTTTATTTATGATAGTAAAACCATTCCAATACGAATTTATTAAAATTTAAGAATTTTGTTAATAATATCTCAATCACAAAGTGCACTTCACAAAGGTATTATCTCCACTCTGATAAGGCTGAAAACTATTCTCAATTCAACAGGGAGGAAAAACTAACTAAACTCGCTTAATAAGTATTGCGCATCCAATAATTTATTTTTAAATTGCTTTTACTCTTCGTCATCATTTTATTCCTTTATCAAATAAGGATATATATATATATATATTATATAGTATATCATATATATATATATATTATATCTATATATATATATATATATATATATATATATATATATATTAGTATATTATATTTAATATATATACTCGTGTATGGTAGCGAAAAGTGATAAATCAAATTTAAATTTTCCTTTATTTATTTATTAACGTGGCAGTAAAAAAAAAAAAAAAAAACCATAACAAACGCTTGGCAACCTTACTAAATACACAGCAAATTAATATTATTAATTGATGTATACTTGCCCATGTTGAATTTTTTCATTATAATTTAATTTACTAGATCAATTAAAATGTTCAATTCTCATTATTTCAAAACTGTTAACTTTTATTTGGCGAGTTTTGCTGAAACCCACGTATATATAATATATATATATATTATATATATAATATTATAATATATATATATATATATATTATATAATATATAGTATATATATTATATACTAATAATATAGCTATATATATAATATATATATATATATATTATATATCTCGCTGATTCGAAAATAACATCTCTTTTCCCCAAGAAAGTAACCCATGTGAAATAAACCTAAAGAAACCTTACCTAACCTAACAACCTAACGTCCTAACCTAAACTAAACCAATGCAAACCCAGCTGTTTATACAACTTCGCGCGAAAAAAATAAGAGAATTCCTAGATTTTTCAATAATATTTTATTTTATGTTAATTAAATTAATAAGGTCTTGTATATGTATATGTTTATTTAATATAATATATATATATATATATATATATAAATATATTTATATATATATAATAATTATATACCTTAGAGACGATATATTATAAGTGTATAAATATATAGGCCGTAAAGGTATATTATATATAAATATATATTCTACAAAAACGCAGCATATTTTGATTTAAATAATATTATATACTATATATATATATTTTATATAATATATTATATATATATATAATATATATATATATATTATATATATATATATACTATATATATATATATATTGAAACTCAAAATATGCTGGTTTTGGAGACAGAAAGCTTCCTTTAAGATATTTATTAGTCATATTCAAATTAGACTGAACGGCAACATTAGCAAGATTGATTTTGGTGAATGAAGCACTCGAAAACTTGAGGATGAACAGAAGCCCTTTGTGCCCCTGAGAGTGCATATGTTTGCAGCAGGGAGTAATCCTGCACTTGAGACCTTTTTTCAAATAAATCTCCGAGAGTCTCTCGTGGGAATGTTAACAAGTCTTATTATTCGTGCTGCTGCTATTCATCATAATAGTAGACGACGGGGCTTACAGGGGAAGCATTTGGGTGAAGACTGATCATGGGAGAGGGGATTCGAAAGATTTTTCCTATACACAATTCAATCAATTTTCACACGATTATAAAATCGAAATAAAAAAAATTATATAAAACTTTAATGATGACAATAGAGTCAAATATAAAAGCATAGTCTAAAAATTTTAACAAGATACGTAGGCAAGTGCAATTAACGAATCTTTGTAGCACACTTGTAAATGTGTGCGTTTGTACGTGTGTGTTGTACAATGCGTACATGACGATAAAATTAATTATACATCGTGACAGTACGTCTATATAAGCAAGTGAGTACCGATAAATGTGTGACTGCGTGTGTGTGAGCATGTGTGTGTGTGTGTGTGTGTGTGTGTGTGTGTGTGTGTGTGTGTGTGTGTGTGTGTAGGTGTGTGTGTGTGTATGTGTGTGTGTGTGTCTGTGTGTAGGTGTGTGTGTATACGTGCCTGTGTGTAAATATGTCGTCGGTGTGGAAATTTGATGACCTATTTGAAGGTTAATACTTTTTATTACGCTAAACAATTAATTAAAAATAATAAAAATATTTAAATTTAATACAAAAAAAATTGTTGACTAACTATTTTCAGCATTTTTAAAATTGTTTTAATCATTTAAATACTACTACTACTACTACTACTACTACTACTACTACTACTTCTACTACTACTACTACTATTAAGTTATTATTCAAAATTAATAATTAATTAAATTATTAAATTAAAAATTTGAATTAATTTTTAATTAATTCATTTTTTAAAAAATTTATTTGATTTAAATTTTTTAAAATTATTTAAAATTTAAAATTTTAATTAAATTTTTAAAAAATTTTTAAAATTTTTCATGAAATTCCCAGTACATTCGATTTCAAAATTTTGCATAATTTTAATACTAATAAATTAATAATAAATAATAAAATAATGATATAATAATGCATTCGATTTCAATGAATAATAATAATAATATAATAATAATAAAGAATTGGAATTTTAAGCCACTACTAATTGCATGAAAAAATGTTTAATTAGTTTAAACAATTTGTTAATGACACTATAAACAAATGGAAATTAGAAGAGATATATATATATTAATATTATAATATATATTATATATTATATATATATATATATTTATATTTAATAATATATATTATATATATATATATATATATATATATTATATATATATATATATCATACCTAAATGAGGCCACAACGTTGGTAGTGGGCCACCCAAGAACGAAAGAGGTGTCAGTGCTTTTTGAAATCTCTGCGACATCATCCAGGCAATTGGCGAGCCACATTTCGGAAACTCTCACTTTCTCCTTCAGTTTGAAATTTCCGCCGCTTCTCGCCTTCGCCACCAGGAGCAAATCGGTGAAGAGGAACAGGTGGCGCTCCTGGGACTGAACACCCTGAAACAACCGAACGCCCCAATCAGTATTTTGTTATATTTCAGATCAAGTGACGAGTATATATGTACTACTCTACATAAATTGATATCTTTGCATCTTCGTAAAAATTACTGAGTTATTATTATTATTATTATTATTATTATTATTATTATTATTATTATTATTATTATTATTATTATTATTATTATTATTATTATTATTATTATTATTATTATTATTATTATTATTATTATTATTATATTCAATGATATATCAATGAAAATAATTTAAGCTTGAGAATTGTTTCCTAATATTGCGAATTGCGAAGGTCTCGCAAGGCTGTGACAAGTTGCAAACAATCTAATGTCCAATGAGGATCGCTTACACAAACTAATCATTTACATACCAGAGGCACAAACATACCACAAACCACAACATAAACAAATGCCATCATTAAATTTCACTTTTGCTATTTGTTATTAACTCTAAATCTATACGTCTATGGATTTTATGTTTTATGATAATTACGTATAATAAGGACTTAAAAGAGTTCGCGTGTGCGCACACACAAATAAACATGCATAAAACTCATCAAAACCAAATAAAAGATGAACGTCTTCCGCATACTCACAAAATTACTTTTATGCAATTTTAAATCCTTCAAATGCTGGAAAAACAATAATAAATAATCAATCATTTATTTCATTCAAGAAGAAGAAGAAGAAGAAGAAGAAGAAGAAGAAGAAGAAGAAGAAGAAGAAGAAGAAGAAGAAGAAGAAGAAGAAGAAGAAGAACTCCAAAATTACCCTTACATTACTTTTAAAAAAATTTTAATAGGTTATCAAGAATACAATGAAAGCTCAAAGTTAGATTTTAGACAACATTTATATTGAGAAACTATTTTCAGTCATGTAAGTAATTTACAAAGCCACTCAGTGCATGAGAGCGATGATATTTCTTAAATTAAAAAAGTTTTAAAATGGTGGTATTTAAAAAGGACCAATTGGAATATTTTCTTATTAAAAATATAATAGCATTTGTTTTTATTATAATACAGCTCTGAAATGTCAAATTAAAATTATGTGACAAACCAGTAGTAACACAATGGTAGTAAAAAGTTTTGAAACCTGTTTGACATTATAAAATTATGTTAATTTTTTACTAAGCTAACTAAGATGGAATTAAAAAGTTTTGACTAGGATGGAACTCCTTCCTTTTCAGAAAAAATATTGTAGAAAACGAAAAAATAAAAGAATAGATTTTTAACAAATACATCAACAAAATTAAGGGGACACATTTCTATCTTATTTAAGAATAAGCGCGTGTCAATTTCTTTTATAAACTCAAAGCTCGATAAGAGCCACAAGCAAATTAACAGTTAAAAAGATGATTTGAAGTTGAAATTTATTAATTTTTAACTGAATGGAGGCGGGCTTCAGAAGACAGCTTCAATAGATTGACGCTTTTTATGATAGTTTGATTTTTTTAATAACGGTAGACATTTATTAATTTATGAGTATAATAAAAAGAAAAATAATTTTAGTTCAGTCAAGCAATTCTGGCTATTTTAACTTCCCCAGAAATATACTAATCTACTTAGCAGTCAATCTTTTCACTTAAGTTTATTATGTACTAATAATAATAATAATAATAATAATAATAATAATAATAATAATAATAATAATATAATATAATAATAATATATATCAATGATTTAATAATAATAATTGATAATAATATAATAATATGATTATTAATAATATAATATCATAATAATAATAATAATAATAATAATAATAATAATAATATAATAAATTTTTAAGAAAACTGTCTATATTGAATGGACGACAAGATTATCTAAAATTTAACAAAGGAGGTTTAGAACAAATAGTTGGTATATTATATATATATAGTTATTATATATATATAATTATTAATATATATATTATATATATATATTATATAATATATAATATATACTATTATTATATAGTTTATTTTAATAATATATAATATATATAGTATAGATAGTATATATAGTAGGATATAATATAAGATTCACTATGATAGTATATTATTATATATTCATTATATAAGTAGATAGTATAATATAGTATACTGATGTGTATCATATATATATAATATATTTTATATATATATATATTATTATATATATATATATATATAGTATAATTATATATATATCGATTACTACTATTACCAGTGTGCCGGGTGAGAGATAGGTTATTATGAATAAGTACAGTATGATACGTCGCAGTAATGACGGCCATAATTAGTAGTAGTCGTAAGATATATATCAATCAGTCAGTAAGAGGGTTGCTATCTAAAATTATATATATATATATATCAATAGATAACGATATAAAGACGATATGACATATTAATAAGAATAGTAATTTATATATATATATGAATTACATTATATATATATATAGTCTAAAAACATGTCGAGCTATGGAATAAGACCAACATAGGTAGAAATACCTTTTCAATGAGGCTGATATAATAAAGGAAAGCTTTGATAGCAATTTTGTATTGGTCCTTTTGTTACCAAGGGAAAAACTGATGGGAATGAATCACGGCTACAAAGGCAAAATTACGACAAGTATACAAAAAAAGCATACAACAGATGTAGTCATAATAAACATTTTGTTTCGATAATCTTACCCCCCGCCTCTCATATATATATATATAATATTATAAGTATATGTATACGTATATATAGTATATATATACTGATTATTTAGTTAGTACTTACTTATATATGTGAGGTGTACATCTGGCCAAGCCGGTATCAAGACACAGATAGTATATATTGCATCCTACCTAGTATATCTATATTACTATTTATATATATATATATATAAGTTTGTGTGTATATAGGTGAGTAGATGTATAATTAAATGACAACTCTTATTATATAATTACAGTATATAATAACATCGTTCCTCGTTACCACATTCCCGGAGATCATAACTTTCAATCATCATTCGATTTTGTCATATTATCATAAAATTGCTAAAGACCTCTCGCAACTTTCAGCTATTTTATTATAGAGATTAAGCAACTCACTTGAATAGAGAGACCACTTACCGTTGTAAACTGGACAGGCGTTTCCATAATAAACTGTCTCTTGGGCTTCACGTCTTTGTTTCTGTTGGTATGGAAATCTCCGTGCATGTTGGAGTCGTAAGGGTTTGCGCTAGTGTTGTAGAGAGAGTCTTTAGGATTATTGTTATTATTATTGTTATTCGTATTATTGTTATTGTTGCTTTCGGTAGTACGGAGACCTTTTGCGCTGAAGGCACGTTGTAATCGGGCTGCTGTAGTAGATCTCTTTCGAATTAGTCCCTTCATCTTCTGCAAAAAATAAGAAAAATAAATAAAAATTAATTACTCGCACTCAAGATGTAACTTACAAAAAGACAACATTAGTCATTCATTAAGGAGGTCAAGAACCGTAATTTACGAAACGCTTTCGGCCAATATTAAATTAAATTCTTTCAAGTGGAGAGATAAAAATATAAAAAAGTTCGACCAAAAGGAAAATCATCAGAGCATATATTAGTATAATACTTATTTATTTTTAATAACATAGATAGTTTCGATCGCACTTCAAACACGAAAAAACGGGTAGGGAATCTATGAATAGTATATATATAAATATATATATATATATATATATATAATATAGTAATATATATATATATATATATATATAATATATATATAATAGATATATATATTTATATTAATATATATATATATATATATAATATATATATATAATATATATATTATATATATATATATAGATATATATGATATATTATATAGTATATTATATATATTATATATATGATATATTGATATATATATATATATTATATATATATATACTTCTATATATTATATATATATATATAGAATATAGTATATATAATATATATAATTAATATATATATATATATAATATATATATATATTTATAATATAATATATATATATATATATATATATATATATATATATATATTTATATGTTTATATAAATTTGCATTCAAAATATTTTAAAATACAATATAAACAAAAATAAAGTACAGAAATTATATTAATTAAGTTCATTTATAAAGCAAAGTTATCATTGTGTGAACCTGGTGAACCTGGTGAACCTGGTGAACCTGGTGAACGTTTTGTATGACCATCATGGCCTTTTCTTACCTGAGATGTCAAAAAAAGAAGTCTAAATTGTTTAAGATGATATGCTTTTAAATTTCTGCTAGTTACTAATGTCATTACCTTAGTTTGACAATATAAGGTTATTTTCCTCGCAGAATTTCCTCACAATATTCCCAGCTATGTTTGTTTATATCTGTAAGTATACTTATACCCATATAAATACCAAATAGAAAAAATTAATATAAAAAAACATTCTCAAATGGTGTTAATGTTTCACATCCTACCATATATGTGTCATATTTGTGTGAATTTCCGTGATATAAAAAGTATGTTATGAGCGATGAATTATGCAAACAAGCAAAGTTTTATTTATTATTATCAAATTTCGAAAGCAAACTTGGAAAATGGTGATGCTAAATATTGCTAAAACTTGTGGCAGTTACATTTAATAACGATATTAATTTTTACTTTTTTTATGGTCATAGTATTGAGTATGAAGAGAAACAACAAAATAATATTTTTAATAATAATATCTGCAATAATTTTATATATGGATTAGTCTTCTATCTATCTATCTATCTATCTATCTATCTATCTATCTATCTATCTATCTATCTATCTATCTATCTATCTATCTATCTATCTATCTATCTATCTATCTATTCTCTATCTATCTATCTATCTATCTATCTATCTATCTATCTATCTATCTATCTATCTATCTATCTATCTATCTATCTATCTATCTATCTATCTATCTATCTATCATTCTATCATTCTATCTATCTATCTATCTATTAGTTAATAAGTATAATATTAGTCAAGTTTACAGTCAGTTTGAAGTTAGTTTTCACAATGCTTAAAAAAAATTTATGGAATTTCGAATAGGAGTAGTAATCATTTTATTTGTAATTCATTGGAATGGCTCATATTTGATCATTATTTAAACAATTTGAAATTATGCACTGTATTTAGATTATTTAATAAGCCATGTAACTTTGTTATATAAAAAGTATATGAATTTATAGGTACGTAATAATATTGAAGAAACATTTGCAACTAAATATGGAGTCATTAATTTATTTGATAATGATTTGGATGCACTCAAAGCGAGGATAAAATTTGTTCAAAAATAGGGAGGATCAATTAAGTTTAAAATTTAAGATGAAATTGTTAAAGACATGCAGAAATAGGTTTTATTATTCAATATAATTTTATATTATGCAATATAATTTATTTTTTAATGTAATATATATTTTTTATTGTATTCAATGTACGAAATAAAGAAATAAAGACTAAAAGTCTATCTATCTATCTATCTTATCTATCTATTTATTACATCGGAAAAATAAAGGAGAAAAGTAATCCAGGCATAGAATTTGTATCTATATAGTATAAAATTCTAGAGCAAGTATAATATACGACGTTAAAAAATTGTAGAATAAAGAAGAGGAAATAAGAAATAAAAATATAACACAGATAAATAAAAACAAAAGAATAAAATTTTGGAAACCTATGAGACTGACTGTATAGATATAAAAGAAAAAAATTACCACTGAAATAATGGGTGATATCTCTCCCAGTCCTACATTAGCAGAGAAGTTTCGTAATAATATAAGCCGATATTTGATATAAATATGCCAGTCTAATGACTAATTTTTATTTCCAAAGATGTCGCATGGACAGAAGTGTATGAAATGTTTTAGTGCTACGGAGATTAGGGCACTGATTCATAAATTGAAAACTACATTGGGACCGGATCCAATCTACATTTTGTTTTCACTTAAAAATTTGGTATCTGGTATGTTGTATGCATTATGCATAATTATTTCCCAATCAAAATGCTAAGTGGAGTTATTACTCAAAAAGGATCAATACGGAGACTGTTCAGATTGATGAATTACAGACCAATTAATGATGTCATCTTTGTTTTGCCTCAGATGATCACCGGGAAAAGGGTTTGTTGGATAGATTAAGAGGATTTTGTTACTCTTGACGATAGGCAATCTATCTTAATTAGAAAAAATAATTCAACAGTGATGCGGCTCCATGTTTTCTTAAAGGAAACTATTGCGAATGCACAATTAACTGGATGTTAATACGCCGCTTTCTTGTATCTTTTCCAAAGCTAAATCCTAAATCATGAGGTCTATTCAAAAAAACTTAATGAGATGAATATTCCTTCCGGTATTTTGAATATTATAATTAGTATTATATATATATATCTATATATTTTTGTAATGTTAAACACAAAAATAGTTTTTCTATATAACTGCATATATATATATATCTTGGTCTGAGGGAAGCAGATGGAATATTATCCCCACTTTTGTTCTGTATCTATGTTGATGAAACTCGTAAGTCTATTGGTTAAAAGTAAACTTGGAAACTAGATTTTAGGATTTTCGTATGTCAAAATCATTATATGTTATGCGTGTACTGCAGCATGGTATTTGCTCTGCTCCCATCATAAGTCGGCCTTCCAAAATCTCCTATATAACGCAGAAAATGTTTATAACTTGATTTATGCCTAAATTATATATCGACGAGATTCCCAAACTATTTCTTTATCAGCAAAATAAAAGAATAAAATTTGTTGAAATGTTCAAGCTGTCAGTGATCATTAAGATTGCAACGCATTTCTAAATACTCTGGTTCTTCTATATCAATAATTATTTAGAGGAAAGCTTGATTTAATTAAAAGAGCAAGAAACAAAGTTTTTGGTAAGTTTTAATCTTATTTTGCGTAAATTTAGATCACTGGATCCTGAAATGATTTTGTATTTGCTCCTATTGTACCCCATATATCTAGAATTTATGGCTTAATTTTATCCTTTAGTAAGAAAGTCGAGTCAAAATGAAACAATTTGAAAACAATTAACAGCGGTCACAACAATCTCAATCCAGTTTAGTAAACATGATGTAGGTAATAGTCTTGAAATGTTGCTGTTTAACATACACTATCATAATATGAAATTATGGCTTACAGTTTTAGCTATATATATCCATGTGAATTTATCGATAAGAATCGATCCTTCTTGATTAGAGGTAGACGGTGAGAGATATAAGAATATATATATTCAATTCAAAATACAAGAGGTTTCAAAATATTTTTTCAAAATGCTCTTGATGCTTTAAAAGCTAGAATTGGCTTATACAAAAGTAGAGAAGATTCTTATGATGATTCTATATCTATTATTATTGTATTTTACGGTTTTTGGATTCTTTATTTTTTAATTACAAATAAAGTTATTAGTCTATGATATAAAAGCAATTAAAGCTATCTATCTATCTATCTATCTATCTTATCTCTATCTATCTTAATCTATCTATCTCGCTATCTATCTATCTATCTATCTTTTTCTTCCCTATACCTAACTCTCAATCATGTTCCCCTTCTATCTATCCTTCCAAACTATGATCCTTTTCTTCATACTCACCTGTCATATATTTATATACTATATATTATTATATATTATATAGTAATTATGGTTTTGTATATATAAAATTATATTTGTATAAATGAACCATTTATTTTCATATTCATATATCATACTTTTAATTTATATATATATATATAATCTAGTCTTACTTATTATACTTCTCTCCTATTCTTCAATAAGAACATCTCTTACCTCTATATATATCTCTATCTTTATACTATTATCTATTCTCACAGCTAAATATATAATACTACTATTCATCTCAATGATCATTCATCTATTATATATAAAAATATATATACTTACTCTCTCTCTCTCTCTATCATCTCTACTTCTTACTACTCAAACACCTCAATACTCCCTGAAATTACTCCCCTCTTTTTGCGGCTATCCTTCACTATATAGTCTCTCTCTCTCTTCTCTTATCTGATACTTCATCCTTTTTCTATTATACTCTCTCTCTCTCTATCTATCTCTCATCTAGTCTCTTCTCTCTATTCTTCATCTTCTATACTCTCTCTCTCATCATCCTTTCATACTCTCTCTCTCTCTTATATAACATTATCCTCTAAAATATGTATTATTTCATTGCTCTTCTCTGAAATAAACTAAATAGTAATACACTTTCCCTTAGAATGGGAGAGTTTCTAATAATACTCTATTAAAAGGTATAAAACTATATTATTATACTTCACTTCTTCTTAACCATGGATTCTATCTACACTTGAATCTAATTCTTTCTTTCATATCTTCATCGCATCATACCTTCTACTTTATCAATAGGTTTATTTATCTATATCCTAATCTCCATACATATCAAGAGTGAGAGAAACCTATAATAAATAATACTCATATCTAATGTGAAATAGATAACACTGATATAGATATATGAAAGGTTATATTATATTAAATTGTATAAATAAGTTTTTGAATTTAACTAATACTTTCTATATAAATAATATATATAATTATTAAGAGTTATATCTCTGGGCAAAACATAGTACTAGGATATGATTAATAATTTTCTCTAAGCGGTTTACTATTTAATTTAATTACAATTATATAATGGGTATGTGATTGGAGAAATACAAATTACGTAGAGTTATTAAATCATTTGACTACTAAATATTAAGTTAGTGGGATAAAAAAAGAGAAGGAAATATTAATATCTGAAAGAAAACTTAAAATATATAGAAATGAGTATATAATATAATTTGTAAAGAACAAGAAAATATAATTCTAACTCCTCACTGGATTATCCATGGCCACACGCATGTTACTGACCTACCTCATGATATACATAAGGAAAGGAAATTTTTTTAAGTAAATATAAAAATAAAAATAGGATCCATTAAATTAAATCTTCATATAAGAATGTTATAAAATATAAAAAAAATATATATCTACTGATTTCGAGAAACGTTTTCAGTTATCCATCGTAATCTATTGACTGGGACATGAAGGGTATGCTGAAATCTTTTTATAATTTAGGCTTTTCTGACTTATGTAAATAAGTTTAGCTCACATTTGCTGAAAAGTCATTTATATGATCTCCCTTACATACTTATGATCAAACGAATCAAAGTATAGTTATCAGATTTCTTTACTCAGATTATTGTAACGTTGTCTAAACTTACAGGAATAAGAGATTGTGAGTAAAATCTCTATGATTCATACAAGGTAGGACAATTATTGCTATAATTGTATGATGAAGGCCAGGATAGGAAAGTATAGACTGTAAAAGAAATGATGAGAGAAATAATGTAGTTACAACTGAAATTTAATATGCGAATTTTATATTATAAATTCCAAATTTATATATAAGCTATCTAATATATATATATATATATATATATAAAAATATATTAATAATTTACAATAAAAAGCGATAGTAATATGAAGAAATAACCAAAAAACCCTTTTATAATGAGTCAATAGATGTATGTAATAAATAAAAAATTATAAAAAAAAATTACAAAAATCTAAGTTTTTTGATAATATAATATACAGTAATAGTAATATATATATAAATTATAAAATATATTAAATAATTATAAGAACGCTAATAAAATAGTAATCACTAAAAGTTTAAATCGCCAAAAGAAATATATAAGGTGTGTGCAAAATATCCATACATAGTCCGCCATATCCATTACTCCATAATAGCAAATATAGTCTAATAAGGATAGATTTGGGAATTTCATAATAAAAATAGAATACACACAAAATGATCCACAAATTGAATGTCAAAAATAAATTTTAATAATAATTAAGAATATAGGTAAATAAAATAATATATGAGCAGTATTTTATAATAATATGCTATATCAATTAAAATTAAAAAAACAATAATATTATATTTATATATATTATAATACATAATTATAATATCAAATAATATATATATAGATTCTTAACGATATTAACGTAACTTAAAATAGGCTTGAGGAATACGATTTGAAATAGTCTTCGTCTATAACAATTATTATATAAATATTACAATAACATTTTACAAAACAGTAGGTAAAATTTAAAATTTTTGCAATAGTTACAGTTCTATTACTATACTCTCTCATCATATATATATACTTCATTACTCATCTCGTCTCCCCATCTACTCTCATCTTATCTCTCTTTCTCATCTTCATCTCTTACTCTCTCTACTCTCTCTCTCTCTCTCATCTTACTACTACCTATACATCACTCTATTCGTCTCTCTTCCTCTCTCTCTTTTTCTCTCTCTCTCTCTCTTCTCTACTCATCTCTTACCTATTCTCTCTCTACTTCTTCTCTAGTACTATCTCTACTTACTCTTCATCTATTACCTTACTTAGTAATAAGCAATTCGTACGTTATTTAATATATAATTATTATTATATTATTATTATTTTATTATTATATTATATTTAATTAATTATATATTATTATTATTTAATTATTATAATTATTATTATTTATTATTATATTATTATTTATATATTTATTTCTATTTATATTATAAACTCTACGGTGAATCTATTCCTTATCCAATATGAGTACATTAGATAATATTATTAATATTATTATTATTATTATTATAATTATTAATATTATTATAATTTAATGATTATTATTTATTATTATTATTATTAATTATATATATATTATTATTATTTTTTAATTTAATTGATATTAAGTAGTTAATTGATCTTTGTTTGATAGACTCCCGGGTCCTCAACTATATAAGTTATAAGTAGTATGATAGAGTTAGTAGTAAGAGTAATAAGATTATTGACAAGTGTAGTAGAATTCTGTTGTGAATTATTTCCTGCGTGACAAGTTTAGATGGGAAGTGTACAGCCTGTATAGAGAATTATGTTTATTGTCTACTAAATACTAAATTGCTAATAACTAATGAAATAATAAATATACATAATTTATAAAACTATTGATTTATGTTTTATTATGATATAATAATTAATATATTAAATTAATATAAATTTTTTATGTTCATTTAAAATAATAAAAATTATTATATATATTACACTCAAAAAAATAAACATACCTATAAATTTTTTTAAACATAAAATATATAATTATTTTTCTAAAATATTAATATATTAAGAAATATAAATAAAAATTTTTAAAAACACGTAGATAAGTATAATTACATATATAAAGCAGAGATGAGAGAGAGAGGAGAGAAGAGAAGAGAGAGAGAGAGAGAGAGAGAGAGAGAGAGAGAGAGAGAGAGAGGAGAGAGAGAGAGAGAGAGGCAAGAGAGAGAGAGAGGAAGAGGAAGAAGAAGAGTGACAGAAATGAGCGGTGGATCGCGACCGATCTAGAGCGCATTACCAGCAGACTCATATTTTCAACCACTGATGACTTTCACCCTATATATATATATATATATATATATATATATATATACATATATATATATATATATATTATATATAGTATATTATATATATATATATATAATATATATATATATTATTATATATATATCATAAACTATAATCCAGATCAAATCCCAGGAAGCGGCTTTCGCCCTGTCAGTGGTCAGCGTCTTCCTCTACTGGCACCGAAACTCATCTAACCGCATAGAACAATCATCCAGAAAGCCATTTCTCGGCGCAACTTTATATTAATATTTAAGGTGTGAGATGCCATAGTATCATCATCTGGAGTTAATTAAAACACTCTCAGGTATATGGGATTTTTACGCCCTTTCAGGTAGGACTATTGCATATCTTTACTAATAATATATACCCTAATTTAATATGAGCCTTCAAAACTCGCCTTTACACTAGAGCCTCTCACAGAGAGATTCATGCTGGATTTCTAGGTACGCATTAAGATTCCAACGTACTATGGTAATCTACTATATATATATTTTATAAAAAGGTAATATACCTCCAGAGCAATAAGCGGCAAAGAACCGTGTGCGTAGCCCTGTGGTGGGGGGGGGG
>JABUQX010111162.1:0-18405 GCA_015478945.1 Trachelipus rathkii
AAGAGAGATACTACTGGTATTCGAACTTGGGTGAGGTGGGGGAGATTCATAGGGAATTCAGGAGTAATCATAATATATATATAAATATATATTAATATATATATATATATATATATATATATATATATTATAAATAATATATATATATATAATTATATATATATATATATATATATATATATGATATATTGTATATAAGGATATCACGCATTAGAGAGTTGTGTGTTGTGAAGAAGGGCGTAAATAAGAGAATAAACGAGAATACATTGAGATGTTTTGGTCATATTGAAAGGATGGATGATAGTTGGTTAGTTAAGTGGATGTATAGTGGGGAGTGTGCTGGGAATCGACCGACCATGGGAGACCGGAAAAAAAAGGGGACTGAGTGAGTAAAATAATACTGGAGGAGAGGAATGAGAGTTTGGCAGAAGCGAGAATGAAAGGTACAATAAGAGGAGTGAATTGCGAGGTTTGTGAGGGGGGTATGGTTTGTGGGCTTTGCCCAAGGGATGAACCCGCACATTTGACGAGATACACACAGTGGAGGGCCGTCGCAGTCTCTATGAAGCCTCAGGGTAGATTTTCTAATTGCGACGAGTTATCCCTGGGAGTATAAAGGGTACAGTAAAATGGGGGGGGCGTCGCTTTCTTTTCAACTTGCGTCATGTTCTTCTACTACTTTTCTCTTCCGGAGTATGCTGCGCACCTCACCCCCATCTGGGATAGGGGAAGATAATAATATAATAATAATAATAATATAATAATAATAATAATAAAATAATATAATAATAATAATAAAATAATAATAATAATAATAATAATAAATATATTATTTGATTTGGCTTTGTGTGGTGAATCTGAAGAGAGTTTGAGAGGATTGGTAGACGAATTTGGCAGGTATGTAAAAGAGGGGCGCTGAAAGGTAACGTAATAAGAGTATGGTTATGGTTGTAAGTGAGGATCAGCCCTCAGTGTGAAGTTATGCTACATAGTGAGAGGCAGCTGAACAAGTGTCTGAGTTTAATATTTGGGGTAATGTGTTGAATAAAAGGGAACGGATGATGCAGAGTGTAGTAGAAAGGTTGTGAATGGCAGGAAAGGTGGCTGTTGCAATTAAACGTTGGTGGATGTAAAGGGACTGAAGTCTTGAGTGCGCTAGGGTCTTACATGAAGGGTATGTTGTTACCTGTGTTAATGCATAGTAGTGAGACTATGGTCCTGAATAAGAAGTATAGATCTCAAAGTTTCAATCGGTGTTCAGATGGACAATCTAGGGGGCGTGTTAGGTGTCAAAAGAATTGATAAAATGAGGAGATGAAACGTATTAGAGAGTTATGGGGTGTGAAGAAAGGGATTAAATGAGAGACAATAAATGAAAGTACGTTGACACGGTTGGTCTTGTGGAAAGGATGAATGACAGTCCGTTGGTTAAGCCGATGTATAGTGGTAAGTGTGTTGGAATCGACCGCTGGGAGACCGAAGAAAAAGTGGATTGAGTCAGTAAAACAATGTCTGAAGAGAAATGTGAGTTTGCAAGAGGCGAGAATAAAGTGGCAAATAATGGGGGTGAATGGCGAGGTTTTTTTTGTGAGGGGTATGGTTTTTGTGGCCACCTGGGTCGGGAATGCACCCTCACTTGACGATAATCCTAAGTGAGGGTCCGTCGCGGTCCGTGAAGCTCTAGGGTGGATTTTCTGACGCGATGAGTTCTCCCTAATAGGTATAGAGGGGGCGGTAAGACTGGGCTTCCTTTTCGACTTGTGTCATATTCCTCTACTACTTCTCTTTTCCGCTGCATGTCACGCACCTTACTCCCCCCCCAGTCTTGGGGAAAAAATGATGATGATTAATGCAATGATAAAACTTTTTAAATGAATCTATATATATATATATATATATATATATATATAATATATATATATATAAATATATATATAATATATATATATATATACTATATATATAATATATATATTATATATAATATATATATAGATATATATATATATATATATAGTATATTATATATATATATAAGTCTAAGTTCAAAGTTTAGAAAACTATAGTCTTGAGTGTGCAAAGGGTCTTACATGAGGGTATGTTGTTGTTACCTGCCGCTTATTGTATGGTACGTGAGAATCATGGTCTGAATAAGAAGTTACGATCTAAAGTTCAATGTGTTCAGAGACAATCTTAGGGTGTGCTAGGGTGTGAGAAAATTGGGGAATTTTTTGGCCGGGTGGGGTGCTGAAGGGGGGGGGAGAAAAAGGGAAAAAGGGGGGGGGGGAAAAAAAAAAAAAAGGGAAAAAATTTTTTTGGTGGGAAGTGGTGAAGAGGAGTGGTGTGGTGTGAAGAACGGGGTAAATGAGATAAATGAAGTATGTTGAGATGGTTTTGGTCATGTGGAAGGATGACATGATAGTAGGTTGGTTAAGCGGATGTATAGTGGTGAGTGTGTTGGGAACGACCGGCTGGGAGACGTCGACCGGCTGGGAGACGAAGAGAAAGTGGATTGAGAGCCGGTGAACGAATGTCTGAAGGAGAGAAATGTGAGTTTGGCAAGAGGCGAGAATAAAGGTGCATGATAGGAGACAATGGCGGGTTTTGTTTGGGGGCATGGTTGTGGCCCACCTGGGCCAGGGGAGAACCTTACATTGACCGATTTACCATATGTGAGCGTCCGTCGCGGTCTGATGCTGTCTAGGGTGGATTTTCTGTCCTGTGACGAGCTCTCACTAATTAATGGGATACAGAGGGGGCGGTAAGGTGGCTTTCTTTCGACGTTTGTCTGTTTTCTCCTACTGAGGCTTTTCTTTTCCGATGCTTGTACAGCACCTTACCCCCAATCTTGGGGCAAAGAGGAAGGTTGAAGAATGGAACCAGGGGAATTCAGGTATATATATATATATATATATATATATATATATATATATATATATATATATATATATATATTATATATATATTATATATATATTATATTTCTTTATATATATATATACTAATATATATATATATATATACAAACCTTTAGACTTATGGTGTTGTAGTTCTGTCAGTACCGCTTCGAAATCCTGCCGAAGTTTCTTCAAATCTGCTTCTTTTTCAGAGAGTGTTTTTCGTACGTTACTCAAGGCTTCATCCTGATCCCTAATAATGCTTTTGTACCTTATCACTTCTGCCGAAGGGATTTCGGGATTCGATCCGTTAACCTCCGGTAGTAACGTCCGAAGTAACGAGGCTAAAATATAAACCAAGTAAGCCGGATATTAAAAAAGATATTAAAAAGGAAATTTTTTTTTTTTAATTTCGCACACCTTTGCCCCCTAATCTAATAGGGGGAATCAGTCTTAGGTAATTGTTACCTAGGATCCCGACGAGGGAACGAACTCAGACCCTTTGCCTCACGACTCCGTCGGTCTACCTTTGTGCCACGGTAGCCGGCAAAAGAAAACAAGCGTCATGCTCTGGTTTTTAAATCAAGTGAGATTTTAAATACAAAAATACAGAAATGGGTATTTATTTCTTTTTTAATATTAAAAACTTCCTTTTTCCTTTCAATGTGCTTTATCCCCTTTTCAGAGGGTAACACGGGGGGACTACAGGAAATCGAACTTTAAGGCTGGCTATCCCAAACCACGCCACCAACGTGTTCGCAGCTGAGTTTTTAATTCTTGCCCCCAGGAAGATAAAACTCCAACTGCTACACGGAGGATTGAACCAGCGTTCTCTCGCAAAAACCTTGAAATCAATCTTACATCTATTTGTATATAAGAATCAAGCTTAAATATTGCGAATCATTTATTCGGTTTAGAATAAATAATAATAATAATAATAAAAAAAGAAACAAAAATAATGTCCTCCCCCAGGAAGGTCATGGCCCATCAACCATTAATATATTTTAAATAAAAAAATATCGCAGGCCACTAACTTTCAGAGAGAGTCTTGGACTTTTGGTCAGATTTTTAGGTGAAATTAAGGACATAAGTAAGAACGCCTCGTGGCGTAGGAGGTTGACTCGCTGACTCTCATACGAGAGGACGCTGGTTCAATCCTTCGCGTAACAGTCTGAGTTTTATCTTCCTGGGGGCAAGAATTAAAATTCGGCTGAGAACACGTGGTGGTGGCAGGCTTGGGATAGCCGGCCTTAAAGTTCGATTTCCTGTAGTCCCCCCGTGTAACCCTCTGAGAAGGGAATAAAGCACGTTAAAAGGAAGTTTTTTTTTTTAATGATATAAGTCTATATTAATATACACTGCTGGAAACTACCTTTACTCGAGTATCCTTTGAGAAGACTTTCTTAAATGGAAATTCGAATTTAAAAACAATCTTTTAGTTTTTCCTTGGTTCAATAAGGACTTTGCGTCAAGGAAGCCTTGGCTAAAAAATCTCTCCTTAAACCAATGTGCTTCCGAACAAATTCTACGTTTTTCTGGAAAAATATTTTTGGTAAATGGAAACATTATTTTTTAATGTACAAGTTTCTATTACTTATTTTTTCATTTATTTCACAGGTTGGTATGGATTATGGAGATGATTTCGTTAAATAGGCACTTTATTTGGAAGAATATACTCTCAAAACACTTAAGGAGACTCTCACACCAAAACAATAGGCAACTAGCAACCAGGGTTGTGGAATCGGTTCAAAAATTTTCCGACTCCGACTCCGACTCCCTCTTCAAAATTACCGACTCCGACTCCACCCTTTTGAAAATTACCGACTCCGACACCACCCTATTCAAAATTACCGACTCCGACTCCACCCTTTTCAAAATTGCCGACTCCGACTCCGACTCCACTCTTTTCAAAACTACCGACTCCGACTCCACAACCCTGCTAGCAACAGGCCTCAACTTTCCCTAAGCAAGAGAAAAAATATTTTAACTTTCTCGCAGTAGAGAAACAGATAATGTGAAGTAGCTATTCAATGCTTAGCTTACAACTATACCGTACCACAGTAACTGTATAGTTATTTGAAAAAAATAATATAAAAAAAATTTATCATCAGCACTCAAAGTATTTTTATATATTTAGATTTTATTTCATTATTATATATTTTGAAGATTATTTCAATAAGTATTATAAATTTACATCTATGAAATGGAACGAGTATTGTTCTAATAAGCATTTTGTACATGCTGCTCGTATTGACGTCACTTCATATTGCTGTAAATCGGCAACCCTTTCAAATTCAGACGGTATCCCTTTTGCTACCGTGCGAGTCTTTTAAATATTTTTCTTATATGGTATAAAATATAACACATCATGCAGGCATTGTAAAAAATGCTATTTATACTTCAAAAACTATTTTTTTATGCTGTAGTGATTACAGAACAAATACCACATTTTAGTAGTTGATTTTCCGAAGTTTGTCAAGTGTTTGAAATTGTATGACCGTGTTTGGTCCTGACTGCAATACGGGTTATGAAATCAGCCTCCAGATTTGTCGGTCACATTGGAAATGGAAATCTACGATTTCTGACAAATAGGCTTTAAACGTGCCTTGCTTACAAATATTTAGAGCTTAACAGCCTAGGTCAAAGATGGATATGGAGAATAATAATAATAATAATAATAATAATAATAATAATAATAATAATAATAATAATATAATTGATAAAATAATCTTATATATCTTTTCAGTTGATGGAGCTTTGGTGATACAAAGATACAATGAACATCTTAGATTGTAAAGGTAAAATCTCATGCAATGAATATTGCATAAGCTTGTAGTTGTAGTCGTCAGGATTTACTTATTATAAAACGATTACTAATTGTAAATATTATATTTACCACAGATATGAATAAATAAAATTTGTACCCAAAGCTTTCACTTTAATGCTAAATATACGAACTAAATAAATAAGAGCTTTTCTAAAGGAACCCTTCATAGCGAAGGATTTCAGGATTATCCAAGGATGACTTGACATTAAATAGTCGAGGGACTGAGCTGTTCAAAGAATGTTTATAATTGCGAGCTTAGGAGCTGAGGCTGAAAGATATTTTACACACGCTGAAACCACAACAATACTCGATTCAAAAATTACCAATGTCAAATGCTAATTTACTCCAAATTATGCTTCAAACTTATTACTGCTTTCAATGTAATTAAGTACTGTAACACTACCCTGGCTCAATCGATAGAGCGACAGAGTCGCATGCAAGGGCCCGGGTTCGATCCCGAGTCTGGATCCTAGGTAGTAATTACCTAGAGAAGTTCCCCTCCTTGAATAGGGTTATGCCCGTGAGGTGTGAATTTCTTATTTAAAAAAAAAAAAAAAAAAACATTGGGTCAAGGCTCTTAACACACTCCTAAATTCAATTAATTCACTCCTCTATCTAAAAATTTCGTAATGACTTAACCTAACCTAACCTAATAATTTTTGAAATTCTCAACACACTTACCTTCTAAAGACTTAAAAAGCTTTGTGAATTCGTAGTCAAATGTAACTTCAGAGGGCTGCCGAGCCTTAAGCTGAGGTGACTTAGCGGCACGGGCGTACGATTCAGTCTTTAAGATGCTCTCCACTTTATCAGTGAAGTTCTCAACCCCAACACGATTTGAGACAAGATGAGTAAGAGCATCTCTTGTAAAAGATGACACAACACCTTCATTGAAATAGGCGCACATCCCCAAGAGAAATGCGCAAACACCTTGACAAACGATTTCGATTTCGTCTTGCTCGTTTGAGCTTAGCTGATTAATGATAATAATAATAATAATAATAATAATAATAATAATAATAATAATAATAATAATAATAATAAATAACATTGTAGTATGATTGGACAATTTTTAAAACAAATACATAAGAAATGCTTACATATGCCGTTAAGTTGGGTATAACTCCTGGTAGAGAAAGGAGGTGGGTAACAGCGATTGGGCACTGTGCTAGCCACATGCAAAGTAGTTGCAAAATTCCTAAACGTGTCAAAATCTTGCTTCCACCTAGCAAAAGGGACGTACACTGTTGCAGGAGAGACACAGGGGAACTACCAACTCCTGTTGCCAACTGAACACGTAATAGTTGTTCCTATAATAATAATAATAATAATAATAATAATAATAATAATAATAATAATAATAATAATAATAATAATAATAATAATAATAATAATAATAGTAATTTTTTCTTTCTTTCCTTATCCTAACTTCTCTTCCCACTAGATGTGGGGTAGGGTACGTAACACGCACGGAATAGGTAAGTAGAAGAACATGACGTAAGTCGAAAGGAAAGCCACCCATACCTTCTCATACCCTCAAGTGAGAGCCCGTCGCAGCCAAAAATTCCACCCTAGGGCTTCACAACACCGCAACAGAACCTCACACCACCCACTGTGGTATTTCGTCAATGTAGGGTTCATCCCCTGGGATAGGTTTATAACCATACTCCGTCACAGAAACCCGCCATTCACTCCCATTATTATTATTATTATTATTATTATTATTATTATTATTATTATTATTATTATTATTATTATTATTATTATTATTATACATTCATTCAAGAATTTAAATAGAGACGCATGAGAATCAATGACGGCAAAAATACAAAAAAAAAAAAAAAATTACATTAATAATTCAATGTATGTTTGTATAATTCTTATAAAGCAACATAAAAATTTAATTAATTTATATTTCTTGAAATGGGGTTACTAATTGCAGCACAATTTTGTGTCCTTTGAGCCCCAATCATAATAGTTATAATTAAATAATAATAATAATACCCTCGGCCCCTCACAGATTGAGGGGGTTGGGTGCACAAACATGCATCAGAAAGAAGT
This sequence comes from Trachelipus rathkii, assembly GCA_015478945.1. NCBI lineage: Eukaryota > Metazoa > Arthropoda > Malacostraca > Isopoda > Trachelipodidae > Trachelipus > Trachelipus rathkii. The sequence continues at coordinate 7,786 of JABUQX010111162.1, forward strand.
TAATTAGAAGAAAATGACTTAACTCGACAAAGCCCCAATACCCTTACATGCAGGCCAGTCGTAGCCAAAATCCACCTAAGAACTTCGCCCACCAAGACAGATCCCCACTGTGGTAACTCGTCAGTGTCGGGGGTTCATCCCCTAAGCCAAACCTACAACCATACCCCCTCACAAAACCAAGCCATTCACTCCTATTATGCCCCCCCCCCATTCCTCTCGTTTGAACTAAACTTATATTCTTTCCTTCACACACACTATTACTGGACTTAATCCACTTTTTCTTTGGTCTCCCAGTTGGCCGCTTCCGAACACAATCACGACTTACTACCATCCATCCTTTCCAAATAACCAAATCACTTTAATACACTAATTTATTCTCTCATTATCTTCCTCTTTTCCCCAAAATTGGTGGTTGGAGGTACACAGCATACACCGGAAAACCCTCCCCCCTTACCGTACTCTCCATACCCTTAAGTAATAATAATAATAATAATAATAATAATAATAATAATAATAATAATAATAATAATAATAATAATAATAATAATAATAATAAAAACACAGTAATGGATACTCCATAATACAAACCTTTTGACTAGTGTTATCCAGGAGTGCGTGAGAAAGGGCGACAGAGGAAAACCAACTGGAGATAGGATCAGAAGAGAATAATCCACCACACAGAAGTTGTCCAGCGGTGATTTCATTGGCTGTGCGAAAGAAACAGTTAAGAAAAAAAAATAAGGCAATTAATCTTTTAATTATTATTATTATTATTACTATTATTAATTATTATTATTAAAATATGTTTTCAGTATTAAGGGAGATAAGGTCCAGGATTAATCAATGTCCCGAGACGAAACAAAATAAAAAGAAAACACAATAGGAAACCATGCAGACGAATGGGATTAGAAAACATAAGCAAAAATAAAAATAAAAAATAAATAAATAAATAAAATAAAACAAGTATACAAATTGGTGCAACGTGATCATGTGTATGAAAAAATTAAATAAAAATGTGGTCATATATGAAAGGTACAAAATAGAGGTCTTGTGACCCACACATTAGAAATATCCTATATATGAGACACATTTTTAATGCTTCTGATGTGTGGATTACAATCAACATCTATTATAACCTTCATATAAGTTGAAAATCCAAGTAACTTGTAATAAGTGCTGTTATTAAATCCAGAAGTACAATGATGTCTAAGTGTGTTAACTTCTTTAAACAATGGTAAGTAAGTCGTCTGGAAATAAATAAGAATACAAATTCATGAAGAGGTGTTTCGTATTTAACTCATGCGTGAATATCTGAGCGGAACGCAATAAAGAATTCAAAAAATTAAAGACAACACGCCCCAAGGCACAGAACATACAAATCGCTACTCTGTTTGTTTTGTTCTGAATTATCTGCATCCTCTGTGTATGTAAGGTTCCTGAATCTCTTGTAAAATCTGCCAAAATCATTACAACATTTTAAGAAATCATGAAAACCAGGTTAAAATAAAATAAATAGGACTACTGAAGATGTACAAAGACTGTGGACATGTCTCCGAAAGTTTTTACTAATCAAAGTTAATAAAGGTTTTTGGGCAAAAAAAATTTCATACATAACCAAACCTAGACAATCTAGAGTTATCAGACTTTAAAGTCATTTCGAAAAAAATTTTCAAGAATAAAAATTCACAATTCAAAATTTTTTTTGGGAACTTTGACGTATACAAAAAAAAAAAAAAAAAAAAAAAAAAAAAAATGACGTAGCTTCGCTATGATATATTTTGAAGGAAAAAAAATCTGTAACTACAGCTAAAGTTGGATTCATACCAGTGACATCCTCAGGAAATGCTCTCAATGACCCCAAGCTAAAGCAAAAAAACAAAAACAAAAATAAAAATTAAATACATTGATATGAACGGGTGAGAGACGCGAGTTGACAGTACTCTCTAATTCCTATTCTCTTGTTCGATACAAAATAATTAATTTGTTTCTGGACCACGACGAGGCCATCTTTAAATGCTCTTCATCCTATCCACTATCTAGATACAATAGTTCAACTAACATACGTTGCTGAGAGGTAGAGCAATTATGTCTTGCAATATTTATAGTGGGTTCCTATTATATTCAAAGGTTAGTGACTGGTTAGGTTAGTTCTGTTACTGCTTTCCTAATAAAACAGATTTTCCGGCCTTTTTAAATATCCAACTATTTCTCACGAGACTTACTTACTTCTCATCCAAATGCTGAGGTCCTCTATACTTAGGCGACTTCAACGTACACTACACTGAGTGGTTTGGCTCTTCTTATACTGATAAAGGTGGGAAGGAGGCCAAAACATTCAGTATTTTCAACGATCCGGAACAGATGATTAAGGAACACACACACACCAGATCGTCCTAGCCAATTCATGAACACTTTTGACCTGTGCTTCACCACTTTTTTTTCTCGCTGCAAATACACAATTTTCCCTCCTATAGGTAACTCTGACAACAATCTTGTAACTCTTAATTATAATACTCTCTCTCCAACAGCTCCGCCATGCCATATACGTACTTTCTGGCACTTTAATCCGGAATAATTAGGGAGCATTGCGTCGCTTCTTTGCTACCTATCCTTGGTATAAATCTTGCTTTGACTCGGATGACGCTTCGGTGAATGCTGATAAAATAGGAGTCGTGATCTCCAAGGGAATGGACAGGTTCATTCCATCTTCTATTAAATCTTTTCCTCCTCAAAATCATTGGTTCAATGGCACCTGTTATCGTGCCCTTCAAGACAGAAATGGAAATGAAAAATATTCCCATCCCCTTCACCTATCACTTTTGCTATTTTTCATTCAGCTCGGAATCTATTGCAGGGATATTATTCGTCAGGTTGAGCGTGCTTTCATCAAAAGGAAGTGCGCTGACCTCCTAGGATCTCCTTCTGATAAATTTTTTTGCCCCTTGCCAAAAACATCTCTAACAACTTCTGTAAATCTGCCTTTCCTCCTCTTATTCGTTCTGATGGATCTGTAGCTAAAACTCTTTCTGAAAAGGCTAAGCTCTTCGGCCTCCTTTTTTCATCTAATTCCACCCTGGACGATTTTGGCAACCCTCCTCCTATCCCTTCTCCTCTCAGGTGTCCCATAACTCCTCCTGTGATTACACATGATATTTTCAACCGATCCCGAAGAAAGATAGCCGCTCTAATCCTTTCCACTATCGACCTATAGCTCTCACTTGCATTCTAGTCTAAAATCTTTGAAATTCTTCTCAACTCTCATTTGCTGGATCATTTGGAATCTCATTCCCTCCTTTCTGATCACCAGTATGGTTTTCGACGTTCGAGGTCAACTAGTGACATTCTTTCCTATCTCACTGTTCTATGGTCTTCTGCTCTTAGATACTATGGGGAGTCGTGCGTGGTGGCACTTGACATATCGAAAACCTTTGACCGGGTATGACATGCGTCACTGCTCTCTAAGCTCCCTTCCTTTGGGTTCCCTCCTTCTCTTTGCTCACTTAAGTCTAGTTTTCTTTCAGATCGTTCCATATCGGCACTTGTTGATGGAGCGACCTCTTCTTCCTTTCCTGTTAATTGTGGTGTTCCGCAAGGTTCTGTTCTATCTCCAACTTTATTCTTACTTTTCATTAAAGATTTTCTCAGCTACACATCTAACTCCGTTAATCCTTATGCCGATGACTCAACTCTCCATCCTTCCAAATCTTCTCCCTTTTTTGCTTCTATAATTCTTCTCAACTTCAGCTTTCCGATTTGGATGAGATTTCCCAGTGGGGTCACCATAACCTTGTGAAATTCAATCTTTAAAAACTGAACTTCTTCACATCTCCCAAAAACGTTTACCTCCCAACTATCCTATCTTCTTTGACGGTTCTTCCGTCTCACCTGTGGACAACATAAACATTCTTGGTCTGAACATAAACAATAAACTATCTTGGAAACCTCACATCACAACGGTTGCTAAGGTGGCTTCAAAGAAACCGGGGATTCTGTTCAGGTTGGGGTAATTTTTTTTTCTTCCAAACAGTTACTGCTATTATACAAGGGTTTTATTCGGCCTTGTATGGAGCACTATTCCCACATTTAGGGGGGCTCCTGTTCCATCCCTCTATTGGGTAGGGTTGAACTAGGGCTATAAGATTAATAAACTCCCTTGGCCCTCTATCTCTGCAACATGACGTTGGTGCTCTATCTCTTTACTATAGGTACTACAACGGCAGGTGCTCGAGTGAGTTGACCTCTCGCATTTCGCCACCAATGCGTCGCCCTCATTGCGCAAGGGGTTCCCAGCTTTCTCATGAATTTTGGGAACTCCAGGCTTGTTCGTTGTAGTGCCACCTCTCTTCTGTGGAACTCTCTACCTTCATCTGTTTTTCCTGCTGTATTTAATCTTCCTCTCATTAAGTCCTCCGTCTGCGGTTACCTCAGAGATTTGCGTTAAACTTGGGATGGTCCTCGAAAAGGGCTCTGCATGTCAGCGGTGGTTATCTGTATAAAAAAAAATATTAATACAAGAAGTTGGAAAATGAGAGATAAGACTCAATCATTATCTAGCAACAATATGGGCCCGCCAATCAGAGAATCTGGAGTAGAGGAGTGATATGACGTTCAATATATCATATTATTAATACGCTTACGTAATTGGCTACATGTTGTGACGTCATAGTTAGACTAAGGGGTGGGAAAATGAGGAAAATAGCAACATTATCCTTTGCCCTCGCCTCGCAACGAAGTTTTCTCCCTGCAAGGTGTTAAAGCATAACCATTTTTTGTATCTGATGATTCAACTATATCTACCTAATCTGTGTACGACCGAAAGTATCAAAGTAAAATATTAATAAATTCTGACAATTTACAAATTTCGATTAAAAAAAAAAAAAAAAGTTCATGCAAGTACATACATATTCGTAGCTATAATAGTAACAAATAACTAAAACAATTTAGTTAACAAAGAACAACGCAAATTTGATTTTTTTTTTTTTAACTTCACACGCACACCAACACCAGATAACCAAACAATAATTATTAATATTAATATTATTATTATTATTATTATTATTATTATTATTATTATTATTATTAATACGAAACAGACATTTCCATTTCATGTCCCCAGTAATATCTATATTAAAAATGTTTTTAGGTAAATTTTTTATATAGTCTATTTTGTGCTAAAATTTGTATTTTGAATTATTTTCACAAAAAAAATTTGTAAATTCAGGATTTTTCTGGCAACCTAACTTAAGAATAATATTTTTCTGGCAACCTAACCTACATTCAGCATTTTTCTGGAAACCAAACCTAACCTAAATTCAACATTTTAACGGCAACCTAATATAAAAACAGCATTTCTGGCAACCAAACCTAATCTAAAAAAAGTATTTTCTGACAACCAAACATAACCTAAATTCGGCATTTTTCAGGCAAACAAACCTAACTTAACAACTTAGTGTAACTTTCTAAAAAAATATATTAAAAAATGCTAAATGTAGCATTTTATTTAAAAAAAAAAAAAAAAAAAAAAAAAAAAAAAAGTTTTTTCTTGAATAAAAAAAAAAGTTTTTCTTATTCATTTTTTATTCGCATAATTTAAAATCCAATTTAAACACAAATAAGCCACAAAAATGGTTCTAAAAAAAACATCTTTTTTCTAAAGATATTACTGTGCGAATGAAACGGAATTGGAACAATCTAAAAGTATACAAATTTGTTAATAACACCAATATATATATATATATATATATATATATATATATATGCTGCTGCTATATATATCACTTAGTATATATATATAAGCCTTATATATACTATATTTATATATATATATATATATATATATATATATATATATATATATATATATATATATATATATATACTATTATTATTATTATATATTATATACATATATATTACGATACCTATATTGAGATTTCGTACCTTCTTCTCAAGATTTTCATATATCATAAGAAGAATCAAAAGTAGATAAAATTATTATTATTATTATTATTATTATTATTATTATTATTATTATTATTATTATTATAACAATTATTAAAAAAATGGCAACCGCTCTCTTGTATATCTTATAAAGAAGTTGGAAAGAACAGAGGGGAGTGGCTGTTGATTCATGACACTAAGGAAGGTAAGGAGGAGAAGGAAGAGGAGGAGGAGGAGGAGGACCAAGCTATTTTAGAAGACTTAGAATATCGAGTAAGCAAGCCAGTGTGTTTAAAAGTATGATAATTTTTGGCTAATTGGATCAAATAAGAAAAAGGAGATTTAGCGAGAGAAAAAATATTTATGAAGGTTAAATGTATAGTAGAAAACAGGACAGCGGGGCCAGAGACTCAAGGTTTTGGGTGGAGAAGAAAGGAAAACCTTTTTACTAAAAAAAATAAAAAGATTCGTAACTGTTCCTGACTGACTAAGTCAATAAATTTTTGGAGCCTGAGCCGGAGAAAAAAAATTCCTGGCTCTGCAGTCCCATTTTATATTTCCTAGCTGAAGAATGTAATCACCTGACACAATTTATTCTTGTTATACAAAAAGACAATTAAATACACCTGAAGTAGATTAGGTTCTAAAGTTGCAGGTAAAATGATAGTATAAGACAAAAGGGTGGCCCACATTCTAAAAAGGGTGGTCCATATTATGAAAAACGTAGTCCACATCCTGAAAAAGGTAATCCATATTATGAAAAGGGTAGTCTACGTCTTGAAAAGGGTGGTCCATATTATGAAAAGGGAGGTTCACATTCTGAAAAGGGTGGTCCATATTATGAAAGTGGTGGTCCACATCCTAAAAAGGGTGGCTCATATTATGAAAAGTGGTTCACGTTCTGAAAAGGGTGGTCCATATTATGAAAAGGGAGGTCCACATTCTAAAAAGGGTAGTTCATATCCTAAAGAGGGTGGTCCATATCCTCTTCTTACTTTGACGTTTTCTACGATACATTCATAAACGACAACCTCAATTCTCATATCATTAAGGTTAAGAATAGTTGAAAGCAGGTTTGGCCGAGCACCAGCACCGCAACGCACCGGACCGTCCGTCTCCTTTTTGCACCACACTGAGTCATGGGCAAAATAACAAGTGCACCGTATGGGACCGCACGGCATCTTTATTTCTTTATTTTAACACCCACCACATAAGGGTGGTGAAATTGTGAACCGCACCGCACCGCACAGGTGTTCCGGCCAACCCTATTGAAAGCTTCCTCACACATTGTTATTAATTAAATTTAAACTTTAATGTGGAAGGAAGGGAAAGATTGAATGTATTAAAAAAAAAAAAATACTTACAAAAATATTCAGTTTTTATTATTTAATGTTTTTTTCCAATGTTATTTTTATTATTCAATGCATTTTTTTTATCTATGTTTTTCACTAAAAATAAGGTCACTCGCTTTTTAAGAGGTAAAAAATGGTGCCTATCAAAATAATAATTTTGAAGAAGAAGTTTACTCTTATAATTATTTCAGCTATCAAACTAAATTGAGTTTTTAGTTATCTTAAGAGCAAGAAATAATTGGTGCGCGCAGGTGGGGGGGATTGAGGGGGCTACAGCCAACCGAAAAATTTTAAGAAAATCAAAATTTTCGAAAGAAAAACTTGTAACTTGTAATCGAATGCCTATCGCATCCTCCTTCTCAATAGTTCATAATCATGGGTAAGTAGGTAATTGTAATTGAATGCCTATCGCATCCTCCTTGTCAAACCATGGGCAGGTAGGTAAGTGAATGATGATAACGTTATTTTTAAACAAGGCATAAAACATTGCCTAATTTTTGCATATGTTTTTTCCAGAGTTAAATACATTAAAATTTAACATACAATATACATCAACATCGGGGTAATATCATAAATTTTTTCGGGCTTTATTTCTGGTCAAGGCCGACCACTCACTTCTGCGAATTATGTTTTTCAATTATATCAAATATATTAAGTAAATAATTTAATTGTAAGCGCATAAATAAAATAAATAAATTACCTCCCCCTGCTAGGAAGGAAAGTTAGCATTTTACTCCCCGTCTGTGGGACACTTCAACAAAGGTCCCAGTATTTTCTCGGGCCTATTGAGGATGCTAGGCTTTTTTTCTCGGATGTTAATTGAATACACCCCTCCTTGATTAGGGTTCTGTCCGTGAGTGGTGGTATATATATATATATATATATATATATATATATATATATATATATATATATATATATATATTTATCTTTGCTAATATATATATATATATATAGCCTTATTATATATATATATATAATATAACATATATATATATATATATATATATCAGTGGCATTATTTCAGAAAGGAATACACTTGGGTAGGCAGAGTTTATATATATATATATATACATATATATATATATAACATAACATACATATATATATAACTTATATATATATATATATATATATATATATATATACTTAACTCTTTCTTAATATATATATATATATAACTATATATATAATAACCTTATATATATATATATATACTCTCTATATATATACCAAAAGAATTTTTGTATAGATTTTTAAAAGAAATCATGGGTATGCTTTCTTAGCATAAATTTTTTTTTCTTTCTTTCCCAATTTGAAAAAAAAAAAATATATATATATAAAAATAAAAATAATTTTTAATTTAACATTTTTTGAATAATCTGTTTACTGCTTTGAGTATTTTATTTCTTTTGTTCACAAACTCTTCCCCCCATACGCCTCGTCGATGTTCCTAACCCCCCACACTCTGGAAGAACACGCTGATAAAATACTTCCCCCCAGTTTATTTTTGTCTTCCCCCATCTTTACTGCAAAATAAAATTTACCAAAGTTGCCAACACAATTATTCTGAAAAATGAAAAATTATACGATACTTGAAAGGTTATTTCTGGGAAAGAAGAAAAAATGAAGCATTTTTTATTCTTTTCTTGGTTTTTTCTTTTTTTCTTTTCGTCGATATTTTTAACAAGACAAACCACACCTAAATATTAGGAAAATTCTTTCTGGAAACTCTTTTTCCTTATCACCCATGAGAACGTCATCCCTCCTTCTCTCCCCCCTCTCTCCTCGCTTACGACTGCGTGGAGCATTTCAGCGCCGTCACTTTTACTCTGGAATGTGTGCTTGGACGTTGTGCTTACCATACCCGTGTGTATTCGCTTGTGGAAAAATAAGTCTGGTAGGTTTTTAAATTTTTATTAATAACTTTTTTAGTTTTATTAAATTAAATTCCTGAAAATGCTCTTACTAATTTTTACAAGGGAAAATTGGTTAAAACTTCTTTTTTTGAAAATTGAAAAGATTTTTTTTTCATGATACTCTAGGGCCAAAATTATGGAACCATGCTCATATTAATTTTTTTTGCATTTTTCGTTCTAATTAAAGGAAACTGATAAAAAGGGACTAAATACGAGATTTAGGAACATATTAATTTCACAGTGGAAAATATTCTTTTTCCTCTCTGATTTTTTTTCTGTAATTACATTAGGGCAGTTGTGTTAAGCTTTATTAATTTTTTTTTGTTGTTTCAACATTTAGGACAGAGAAAATATAATTATTTTATATTTTACTTCCTAGTTGAAATTTCATAGATGATTGAAATCTTTTTGGAAAAAACTTATTTTCTCTCGGTACCTTAGGACTGAATTTCGGCAGCATGTAGCGACTCGCATATATACTTAGGGCATGTGAAAGTTTTAAGCCTATTACAGCTTTATTTTTAGTTGAAATATTCTGGGCAGAGAAAATATAATTATTTTATATTTTTCTTCCTAGGTTTGAGTTTACATAGGTGTTTTATTATATCTTTTTAGACCTCGGATGAGCCAAGCTAGTTCTAGACGGAACAGCTCTCATTGTATAGGCCAATATAACCATTTTTGTTTTTATTCCTCATATTTTTTTTGGTGATTTGTTTTATTTAATTTACACTACTCAAATAGACTTCCTTCAGAAGTGTATTTCGAGCAGCCCTTTTGTGCTGGTCGCAGACCCCACTAACATCTTTTAAATAAACTATTACATAACAAAAACCATATCAAACGATTTTTATGAATACTTTTACAACAAAACTTAGGGACCATTGTACCTGTTTCTGATGATATGATTTTGAAATAATAATAATAATAAATAAAGGTAGTAGTAGTAAGAATGTTGATAATAAAAGTAATAATAATAATAATAATAATAATAATAATAATAATAATAATAATAACAATAATAATAAAATTTATTTGTAAACCACTTTGTCAGGAAAAAGTAATTTCTTTCCTCCATCCTAAAACTCAAATGTTTTAAGAACTTTAATATTAATAAAATAAAGATGATGCACATCCTATACCAAAACCAAATTCTCAGGGAACCACTACCGCACTTTCTATGGTTGTCACACAACCGAAAGTCTTATTTAATAAAGAAATTGTGGTCCCCCCTCAATCTCAATCTCTACGAGTTTTCTCTAATCTTTCCATTTCACAAACAGAAATAAAACTCATACTTTCACATAACATATCTTTCGAAACACTTCCAAATCCTCCTCCACAACAACCTTCTTCCTACGTGTTCCGACCACCTCCAAAGCCAAACTTTTCTCTCCTTCACTTACAAT
>JABUQX010111163.1:10000-12500 GCA_015478945.1 Trachelipus rathkii
AGTCCCTTATTCTCCCTTACCCTTATATATAGGGGGGTTACCCTAATTTTAAAAAAACCATGCTCTCCTCCATTCCTTGGAACTATATTCCTCTATAAACGCTTTATTACACAACTTCCAAATCCAATCATCACCATCTCGCCTCCGTTCTTGATCATTTCAGCAGTAAATTTCATCTATACCTCGCAGAATTTACGCATTCTTGCAACTTTTTCACTCTATCGCATTACCTCCTCCTTACTAATTAACCTCATCCCAAAAATACCTATTCCTTCTGCACCATCAACCCACACACATTCACTATCACCCTTTCATTACTGCCAATATTGTGGCAGATTTTTTCAAAGTGTTCTTTCCAAACTCCCTTCACACCCATTTCATCAGTTACAAAAGCCGCAATCCCTATTCATTATCTAGGCAGATTCCCTTATTCTCAATTCTTAACCTTTCGGCGCTTCCTTCCAGAAGAAGCTTCTATTCCCTTGTAAGTCGCCATTCATCCTCCTTCCAAAAACCTTTTGGTTTCATGTTACCTCTTGTTTCTCCTACGTATACACCTTTTAGTATTTCTTTATTCCTCCTTATATATTTCCAAGCATCTTTCTTTTGATTCTTCATCATTTGCTTTTATGTACATTCAACCAGCCTTCTTTTTTAACTTTAACCCGCTTTCCCTCACCTCTTCATTCCACCATTCACTGTTAACATTCTTACTTCCTACTTTAGCACCATCCATACTTCCCTTTGCACTAACTAACAATTGCTCCTTCATTTGCCACCTAGATTGGTTCAGTATCAATTGTTCACATTCAAACAGTTTTTCCTAGCGGGAGCGCTCTTGACATATTATCCTTATTGTCTTGCTCACAATTAACTTCTCACTCTTAATTTAACCTACTTCCTTTCGTATCAGACCTTCCTCTCCATCCAAGCGCCCACTAACTTAATTTTACAATGAAAACATAATGATCCATACTCCCTTATTCTAAACCCGCGAGCTGAGTTTAACATGCCACAGCATACTTCAAACATCATACCTTTCTTCACCAACAACTAAATCCAATCATACTTACTTCGATACCCATCTCTACCTCAACCAACTCTAGTATACTTTATGGATACTCTTGTGTTAAAGAAAGTATTTACTTACAAATTCATATAACTCTCTTTTTCAAACAGAAATCATCCCTTCTATTACCTATTTCGTCATTTTCTTCGTCTCCGCCTACCCGCGCCTCCCCAGAGGCTACCAAAACCACAATGTTTATACCAATCCCTTTTTTTGATCACCTATTCCAACCATTCAGGTCCCCCCAAATACTATCATCTGCGTAGAGATAGTACTCTTCTATCTTACGCCGTCAGATTCACAGCAACGATTACATGATTAGTCCCAGATATAAGTTGACGCCCAAACCCGCTCAGATGGACCATACGTCACAACCACACATACCTTGACCTTTTCAAACTTAAAATTTAGCCATTAGAATTCTAGTACTCACACACACAAAGTCTACCATAGCTTTATGAACCACAGTCAGGCTTCATCAAAATTGGCAACTCCTTCTCTTCCTCTCCTCATTCATTTCCACACAGCACAGCACACAATTTCACACCACACCACTCATTTTCACCGTTTCCTTTCATCTTTGTTTCAGTCACAGGCGAGCAAATCAAATTTGCCCTTTCTAAATACATCCATCACTCTCTTCTCTTCTCCTCAACATTTATTCCTCTGACATTCCATGTACCCATACGATTCATACAATTTCGCCGAAAGATAGAAGGCCGTTTACGGCGATCACGCCCTTCTCCGAGGCATGCATTAGCATTCCTGGCAAGAATATATATATATATATATATATATATATATATATATATATATATATATATATATATATATATATATATATATATATATATATAGTATATATATATATATATATATATTATTAATTAATTTACTTTATTTGGAATCTCTGAAAACACACATCGTGAAGTGGAACATTGCATCTAAAGCAAATTGGTTTCGTATTTTTCCCACAGTAAGCGCATCGTTGTCGGGATTCTATAGGCTTTACCAAATGATATCCTACGTTAAACCTGATTTTTTCACTTACTCATCCTTTCAAAAATATGGATTGTGGAGTGTTTTGGTTTGGCTGCGTTCGAGAGGCGTCATTGACATCGTCCGCCTGAGCGGACGGTCTCTCTCCTCTCGTCTGGAAGGGCCAACATGTCACTCTCGGCAAAAAGGCTTATCTTGGAGTCAGCTCTCCTCGGAAATATTTTTAGGCGGCTGAGATACCGATCCCCGAGATAACCTCCACCCGAGTGGAAACCCATGTTCCCCAAAAGCGAGTCAAACGAAAGGTCTATTTTTCGTGCAAAGGCGGAAACAATCTGCAGTTTTTCCGCCTCACAAAGATAAAGCCTCGATTCAGCGACTGCAAGTGGGTTCCTGACTTGAGCTCTTGATTTCAGTTTTCGGCTTTAGGTC
>JABUQX010111163.1:17500-20891 GCA_015478945.1 Trachelipus rathkii
AATATAATATATATATTATATATATATATTATAATATATATATATATATATAATTTGTATGGAATCTCTGAAAACACACATCGTGAAGTGGAACATTGCATCTAAAGCAAATTGGTTTCGTATTTTTCCCACAGTAAGCGCATCGTCGTCGGGATTCTATAGGCTTTACCAAATGATTTCCTGCGTCGAACCTGATTTCTTCACTTACTTCTTCCTTTCAGAATATGTGTTGTGGAGTGTTGTGGTTTGCCTGCGTTCGAGAGGCGTCATTGCATCGTCCGCCTGAGCGAAAGGTCTCTCTCCTCGTCTGGAAGGGCCCAACATGTCACTTGGCGGTGAAAAGGTTTTATCTCGGAGTCAGGTTCTCCTCGAATTTTTTAGGAGGCTGAGTTACTGCCTTCCCGGATCTCCACCCGAGTGGAACCTATGTTCCCAAGAAGCCGAGTCAAACGAAATGTCTCATTTTTTTCGTCAAAAGGCGGACAAAATCTGCATTTTTTCCCCTCAACCCAGATAAAGGCTCGATTTGCCAGCGACTGCAGTGGCTTCTGGACTTGAAACTCTTTGATTTCAGTTTTCTGCTACAGGTCATGGAAAGCCCGCCTACAGCAAGAGGGCCATTTCCCCTTCGCTGCGGCAGGCTTTACATTTCCCGAGTCAATAGTTCGTTATGTTCCGGTAGAGGGAACGTAAACAGTAGTGAGCGACACCCGACAATCCCTTAGCGGGATGGCCCCCCCCCTTGGCCCGCGAAAAGACGGCGAGGGAGAACATGTTGACGCCTGCCCAATTCGCGGTGCAGCAAATGTAGCCTCGAACTTTGCTGGAGAGGCAATCGCTCCAACGGCACCTCAGCAGCGGCTGAGGTGCAAGGTAGAGGACTCCTCTCCGGTCACTACATTGGCGATACGTGCAATTAGTTCCGCAATTTCGCCCTGATGAGGCAGAGTGGAGGACACAGCACACGGGATATTCACATACCTTTACCCCCACGTACGCGGGCAGCAGCTGTCCAGCAGCTATCTTCGACTGCCTGCCTACGCGGATCAGTGTTGCTTACCTGCGCTCGAGAGGCGTCATTGACATCGTCCGCCTGTGCGGACGGTCTCTCTCCTCTCAACAAACTCTCACTAATTTCACCAATTTTTTTTTATAACACAGGGACACAACTATTTAATGGTAATTGGTCTAAACTAGGATCCGGCGCCAGGGTCAAACCCGGGCCTTTGCCATGCCACTCTGTCACTCTACCCGTTTGAGCCATTGTGTGATAATATAGTATATATATATAGTATATAGTATAGTAGGTATAGTATATATAGGGAAGCAAGGGACAGATGATGGTGGTGATTATATATATATATATATATAGAGTATATATATAAGTATATATATATTAGTATTGAATAGATTACTTGCTTCATCCTGTCTACACCTTCACCGAAGTGGGTGATAGGGGTATAGTAAATAGACCGCGGCTTGTAAGTATTTCCCTCTGCTGGATTGAACGCGTGGCCCTAGCAGATAAAATGCCGTATCAGTGTTTGACCACAGTAGCACCGCCACGATGGACTAAAAGAAGATCGCGAGAAATGTTCCTGTAGTGAATATATCAACAGACCAAACAGGAACCACGACGCACTCTTCCTGTCCACACTCGGGCGTAAGGGTCAAACAGAAGCACCGCAACCAGAGTGAAATACTATTAAACGGGGAATATTGATGTATTTGATAAAGATAACTGCTCCATCCTTCTACACCTCACCACAGTGTGATAGGTATTCTTAAAATAACCCCCTAAGTAAGTTTCCCTCTGCTGGGGATTGAACCTGTGGGCCCCTAGCAGATGAAGCGCGTATGTGTATTGACCACACGGCCACAATGGGACTGAAGAGAAGATCGCAGAAATGTTCCTGTAGTGCATATAATCACCCCAGCCCAAACAGGAAACCACGGGCGCGCTCTGTGCCCGTCCACACTTGAAATGCAACTAAGCACAAAACAAAAAAGTAGTATTGGGGGGTGGGTAGTAGTAAAAACTTTCTCTCTCTCTCTCACTCTCTGACTCTCTCTCTCTCGTCTCTATATATATATATATATATATATAATATAATATATATATTTTATAAATAGTATATATAGATATATTATATATATAGTATATATAGTATATATATGTATATATATATATATATAGTAATATATAATACTATATATAATATATATATTATATGTATGTTATATATATATATATATATATAGTATATATATAGTATATATAGTATATTATATTTATATATATATAGTAATTATATTATATATATATATTATATATATATAAAATATTAAAATATTAAAATAAAATGTAAAATGATATCATATATATATATATATAGTATATTATTTATATATATAATATAGTATATATATTAGTATATATATAGTATATATAGTATATATATATAAGTATAATATTATATATAGTATATATATATATATATATATATGAGAAAAGAAATAGGCATATTTATCAAAATAGTCTTATTTGGGTACTTTTATGAATGTTAGCCAATGTCCCAAAAATGGGACGGCAAAATAAGTAGGTTATATTACTTTCGTAGAAATTTTTTTTGGTCCTTTTACGGAATCTTTGGTTTCCTTTTTGACTAATGAAGAGAATAACATAACTAAACCACACATCGTCACTGTAAACAGTGTACTAGGAGCATATACATTATTGATTGTGTTTTAACCGAAAATCTTTCAGCTTTAGTGACATATAATTTTAAAGATACTTTAAAATATATAATTTTTTTGTGCTGAAAACTTGAAAGGGGTTAGAGTATTGCTTCTGAAAATAAAAAAAGTATTAAATTTTTTGGCGTAATTAATTTCAAGCATGTATAAAGCTGCGCCCCAAATATGGGACATTGGCCGTTAATGGGCTAAAATATACAGCTACTTAGATCTGATCCTAATGCTTTAATCAGGTAATACATAAATATTATCTAACTAAAATATTTGCAAGAGATTTCACAAAAATATTCACAAAATATTTAAAAACAAAAAATTAATTTACTTTAATAAACAAAGATGATTGTATCAATTAATGACTTTTACTTTACTTTTAAACCTTTAAAAAAAAATTTAATGTAATAAAATTTACTAAACATTTCAATCATATACCTACTGCAATTCTTCACAGATGTTTCCAGCATATGGACAGCTTCCAGTACATAAATCCAAAAATGTAGTACAAACACTTTAAAACCATAATATAAAAATATAAAATATTTTATAACACAATGCAAATTAATTCAAAACAATTTACAACACTTCATAAAAAAATAAATAATGAAAACGAGAAAATTATTTCGCAAATAACAGGTAA
>JABUQX010111164.1:0-27864 GCA_015478945.1 Trachelipus rathkii
TGGTATATGTCAGTGTAGATAGATTAACTAATGTATAATGGATATTTTAATAGGTATACGATCAAGAGTGGGACGTCAGAAGTATGAACGAAGTGAACTAGCTCGTATGGTCGAAAGAAATCAATAAGGTGCGTTATAGAGATATGGAGAAGGGACATGGTGAATAGATTAAAACCTCTTTACAATTTATTCTTCTTGTATTGTAAAGTAATGAATGATTAATAAAAAATAAATTTAGCTATATAATATATGGCACTATAACTTTATGGGATTTTAGTCATATCAATGACAGTAATATAGTAAGTATATAAATATTTAAATAAGGCTAGCTTCAGGATAAGTATTTATATTCATCTATGATAGAACTATAGTTAGTTAGGTATGAATTATACTACGGTTTTATATGGTGGAGTGATAGGTAACCAACTACTACAACTTTATGAAATGGGAAAATCAAAAATAAGAGTAATTCAGGTTACTAATAAAATAGGTGAAATTCAGTATTTTAGCTTCAATAAGAATAAGTACTCGTGTAAAAAGGTCTTTGGAGAATAAAAATATGGACTATGTATATATTCATGATATAATTCTGAAAAACTAAGAATTGAAGCATATGTAATAAGTTATTTCTGATTCCTACCTGCGAGTTTAACACTCTATGAAAAATACGAAATACACCAAACTTAGTGGCGGGTATTTAAATCCTTGATCTTTGGAAATTATCTGATAAACTTGAAAAAGGTTAATTTCCGCAATGGTGTTTTTCACTTGTAGATCCTTAAGAGTGATAATGACAAAAAGTGTTGCCGCCCAACAGAATGTATAGTTACGCGAGACTTAATGACGTATAAACATCTTTCTTGTCAGTATATCTCGATCAGGGAGAAAAATTCGAGTAAAAAACAACTGTTTCGTGAAGATTTTCCTTCAGTTTTGGTGGCAGTTAAGGAGGTCACAGTATAATGAGGAAGTGCTTATAACCCACCGGAACAGGGTCGAGAGGATAAATTTAATTAAAACAAAGGTAAATAAATTATTTAATGGCAAGAAAAAAACCTAGTGCTCACAAGGAAAGTAGTTGCAAGAGGTATTTTTCATTCTTCAATTAAGCGAATAGAGTATATAATGGTTTCGTGAGGCTGTTCAAAATGGCGTCTAGAATACAAAGACCTTGGGGAACGTAACAAGGATTGTCCTAGAACTGGGAGGTATGTATAAATTGGGAGTAACAGAAACTATTTTAAGTCTTCACAAAAGGCAGACAACTATATTTTAATCCGAAAAGAAGAAAAAAAACGGACTACTAACTTACTACTAAAGATACTAACCGCGAATGGTGAGGAAACCAGGGGTGGTGTGGAAAAATGATAATGAATTTTAGCGCGGGCATTTGGAGAAATTTTTGGAACCAATTATTAGGAGCTTTTTAGAGGTAGGCTCTTTCACATTGGAATGGCTTAAACTGTTCATTCAAATTCTGGGAAAAATGGACTATCCGAGTTTTGTCCCCAATCGATATGGGGAAAGGTCCGAAGAAATAAAGTTTAAATTCTTGATTGTTCCAATAGATTTCATTCTGCTTTAACAGTTTGAAAAACGGGACGGTAATTCTAAATGCACATGGCGTCCTTCAAAAGTCCTCAGGGAACTGGGAATGACGGGCTTTGTTGAGAAGCGCAGGAGTTGGGTAAGGACATTCTTTATTGAGAAAATTTAAGAAAATATAATATAACATTCAGAAGATTTGGCAATGTACTACTATTACAGGTTCTAAGTATTTATTTGAATGGAGGGGCCATGAGGTTACAGGATGGAAATTATATAGTATATGACCGACAATATTGCCATAAGACTATATATATATTATGATAATGATAGATTATATAATATCAACAAAGAAGAGACTTTTCATGCTTTAACAATGCTACACAATATATATATATAGTATAATTATATATAAATAAATATTTTCTTTCCCACTCCAGGAAGGGATCTCTTCACCTGTCAGCTCGCTGCGAGGAAAAACGGGCATAGCTTTGCACTCAGTACATATCATCCTCTTCCCACTGGCACTATGTACCTCTTTCTCCTTTCACGCACTAATCACTTTCGGGTACTCGGGAAGGAACATCTTTTCCAGACAAGTCCTTCCCTGACTTCCATAAGAAAGTTAATAGCCGTACCCTCAAATCCCCGGGCCGCAACCCTTGCTATCCGTACCGCCCTCTTTGTTTCGTTGGCACGTTTCATCCTGACTGCCCTCTTGGTGTCCTCTCCGCACTGTGATCAAATATCTCTTTAATCGAGGTTTTTCCTCCGGGCACCGCCCCCCCTGTCTCCCTTGTCGTACCATCCCCGTCGGTAGGTGGGCAGAATGTCCCGCATACCGATCTCTATTCTTCCCCACATCCCACACAACTCTTTTCATAGGTATAGCAGTACTTCCTTTCACCCATATATCTTTTCTAATTACTCTCTTCATTCTAATATTAATCAGCATCTGAACGAGATAGAACAGATATCTCGTGGGGAATATCGAATGATTTTTTTATCAATGGGAAGGGAAACCCAGGGGAAGGGTAAAGAGTTGTATTAACCAATGAAAAAGGATTGGAACGGTTTAGGAAATGGGTCTAGATATGGTTTATTTTCACACCAAGTACGACAAGGAATACCTTGAAATCATTTCAAATGAATTGAATGATTTGGTATAAAAGAGAGAAGGAGAGGAGAGAGAGAGAGAGAGAGAGAGGCAGAGAGAGAGGAAGAGAGAGAGAGAGAGAGAGAGAGAGAGAGAGAGAGAGCAGAGAGAGAGATGGAAGAGAGAGACGAGAGAGAGAGAGGAGAGAGAGACTGTTTCTTATTTGGATTTAGATAGGGAAAGAATTTAGGATAGTCAGTTGAGTCAGGAGACATTACAGAAATGATGAATTAGTAGTTTAATTAAACAGGATATACCTCTGAGTCATAAGGTAGGGGAACTCCAAAGTCATGGAGATATGAGAGCACAACTATGGCGCACATAACATAACAGCACAAACACTATAACAGCATAACAGCCGCCCTTGGGTGAAAATTGAGGATAAGAAACAGTTTGCCAGAAATAGAGTAGAGAATTGCTCTTGGAAGGCTCAAACACATACAATTCTGTTAGACAAAGATATATATAGCCATATATATATATACGTATATAGTATATATATATAATCTATATATATACTATATTATATATTATATTAAATATATATATTATATATATATATATATATATATATATTATATATATATATTATATATAATATTTTTACACAAACTGCTTTTAAAGTGATTCGCCTTTCACACGTACGCATATTTTATTCATCTACTTTACCTTTATTACTATTCCTTCTTCTGCTTATTTATTTTACTTATTTTATCCTATGGCTTTAAAGCTGCAATAACATTTGGAATGTAATTCAAATGAAAGAATCCTAAAGGCTGAATTTTAATCCATTCTAGCATCAACTTATAAAAACATCATATGTATATATATATATATTATATATAGTTATATATAATATTGTACCTATATCTGTATAACAATTTTTGTTAGATATTATAGTATCTATATATTATAATTGTGTACAAGAATATGATATCTTAAGTACTTTATAGTATCAATGTAGTAATTAAATGAAAGTCCAGAAACTTCATAGCTGCCCAATCCCTCACCAGAGGACAAGCCTTAGAAAAGTGATACATCTGCCAGTTCCTGTTTCACTTAAAGTGCACAAATCTACAAACCCACAATCAATATTCTCCAGATTGGTCCTGCAGCTCATGCGGAGATTCGCATTCTGAAATTCGCGTCCTTCATCCACATAATTTAATCAATATACGACAATTAAACAACAGCGGTATAAAGAATTAACATGACGAACTTCTCAGCACATTAATTAAATTCAATATATGCATAGCACTCATACGGGAATCTAACCTCACACCAATGACAAATTAGCAGCTATTTCCATACACACAATCCTAAGGCAAGACAAAAATCCACCCAAGTGTGGTCTTGTCACACTCATACACAAAAATATCCAATTTCAACACTCAAATCACACCTACTAACACTGGACGTGACCTATATCGCCACATCCAATCAATAGAAGTAAAATCAATATAAAACATGAAACGTAATAAATTTTTGTATCCCACAACCACCTATCACACCCCTAGGAATTTGTCTCAGAGCCTATCCCTTCCTTAACTCATGTATAACTTTAATCCCGAAGCGGGGACTTGAGTCCATCACTCCTGTACGGCTTAACACACACACACACACACACACCATCACACACACTTACACACACACACATACACACACACACACCACCACACACACACAAGAGGTAAACTCATAGACAGTCTACATACACTTAGTATCATTAATAATAGAAACCAACCTACTCGACAACCATTTCAACATAATCATAACTTCACATCCCTCGTATCTCCTTCTGTTCCTCCCAAATTCTAGTCACAGCAACATGACAAACATTTCATGCTGTCTCTCCTCTGATTCCATCCTAAAATTAATTACAATTCAATATAAATACCTCATACATACACATATTTTAAAATAAAACATACACAAATTACAAGAAATGGAGCCATCAAGCTTACGCTGAAATTATAGAACAAGAGCTACAATCTTTCCAAATTCCGTCTCTCGACAAAGCAACCCAACACTACATTCAACTACACACACACAATACACACCACACCACATCACACACACACACCATCCTTTTTTAAAAAAACTTACGACTACTACAGAAAGCGAACTGAGCAATCTTACACTTGAATCTATGGACAAGACTTCCATCTTTCCACATAGCCAATTTTCCGTTTCTCGACAAAGAATCCAAGACTATACAATAAAACTATATCTAAAAGATCCAAAAAATAATCTCATGGGCTACTGCAAGCATTTATCCCAATTTTTCACTTGAAATAGATTCCCTAATTCCCTCTGACAACACCGAGGGTAAAATCAAGGCCAAATTAACCTAATAATAATAGACCTCAACAATAGAATGAATAACTTAATCAACTCAAATAAAAATAGAGTCACGTTCTCTGGAGCAACTCCAAGGCCTTTATATATTGTACGGTAGAAATTCGAAAATCTGAAGTTTTCCACGATATTAATTGGTCATTTAACAATATAATATCCAGTTAAAAGAATTTTAAAATCCGCCACAAGAAAGATTACGATTAAACGTTAATAAAATATTGAGAACATCTGAATCCACATTACTACTTAGAAGTGCGTTAAAAACGATATCAAAAACCTCAAAAACTCAAAATAAAGATATATAAAAGTCATTGACACAGTAACCCACAGTATGTCAGCAAACAACTTGATGACAAAACTAACACTACTCCCCATTTCTGGAACACGCCAATATATCCCATATTAAAACCTAGAAACCACCCAATAACCCAGCTTTGCTTAGACCTATATCATTACTCTCTACGAGATCTAAAGTATTGGAGGGATTAATCCCAAATAAAATCTCCAATTTCTAGTCCCTATGCTGGATTACTCCAACATGGATTCAGACATGTCATTAACAATGTAGCACAAAGTTATCCTCAGGGATTTAAATTCCCTAAGCCTACCTCCCTCCAAAACATACTTTTCTATTCACAAACACCAATTAACAAGGCTTTCGATACTGTCTATTACGACAACTCTCTTAATAGGATAGAGTGAGTAAATCTGAAATAGAACGTTAGTGAAAAGAAGAAGTAGGGATTGCAAACTTCGTAGTCTGGACGTACGCCAGTGGGTCTGAACAAGGACGCCGAACCTCCATAACATGACAAAGCTATATACATGGTGTCTCCAAGGCGCCATTCTATCACCAACACTGTTCAATTATTTTTATGCATGACGCTAACTAAAATCGTAACTCTCTATAAAAATCTGCAACTATGCTGGGAGCCTAACAATCACAGCCCCAAAACTATTCTGGCATAATGGCAGCAAGCGGAGAATACAGTTAATGATGCCAATCAACTTGCCCAATGGGCTATCAACAATAGAATAACTGTCTCCCCTCAAAATCTTCTATCACATTCTTACGTCCAATCTAAAGAGAATCCCATCACCCATGCGAGATGGGCTTCTTTTTCAAATAATTAGACTTACTTCTTAATAAACAATCACTATCTTCGGGCCTTAACGCTTCTATACGCACATCTGGCATTCCATCCCCACATAAAGTATTACGGTCTAGAGTCAACATGATTTACACGCGAATGAAAATAATAACCTGGAGACAATTTTGGTCAAGAGCCAAGAGACCCCTCTTCAATAGTAACATGCAAGTTACCATCCCGTTCATTTTAACTAGCAATCAACGCAGCATGGGCAACCAGCCAATTCACAGTCCAATAAGCAATAAACTAGAATTAGTGCAAATAAATTCTCTTGTAATAATAACAGGGCTATCTCAGCTCACACCATCCATCACTTGACTAACCGAAGCCAATATTTTCCAGTAATTGCCATCTTTGCATGAATGGGCTATATCCAATTATATCACTAAGTCACTTTCATAATAGACCACCCTTCCCCAAACATAAACAGCAGGCCGTTCCACGAGAAGAAAAAGCATCTACCAAGGTTGTAATCTTACTCAGACATTTACAACACTCTCCCTCCCCCTCCCCCCATCATTAAAACCATCCACACTCAGTTAACCAAAGAACCATCCCCAGGCATCCGCCCGAATTATCCCCCCCGCATTTAACAAAACTTTGGACCGCAACTAGAGAATGCTGTCCCGTTTCCCTCTGGGTCATGTGGCACTATCCCCTTCATTTATATCAATATAAAATTCATAACGCTCACTCCCCTCACCTTGTCAAGGATGTTCCCTCTGATATTTGCGACACGGTTCAAGCATCTCCTGGCTAGAAGCTTCGGATCTTACTGAACACATAGAATATATAATTAATACCGGTATATATATATATATTATTATATACTATATATATATATATATATATATGAATAATATAATATATATATATATATTTAGTTATATATCTTTATATATATATAATATTTATAATATTAATATATATTAATATATATTATATTATTATAATATATATACTATCAATAGCCTCTATTATATATATATATATTGATATATATGCTATATATATATAATAACTATATTATATTATATATATTATAGGTAATAAATAAAATAAATATTAAAAAAAATATTATATATATGTATATATATACTCATGTATATACGTATTGTTATATATATATATAATTATATATATAGGCTATATATATAATTATTTAATGTATTTTTAATATATATTAGTAATATATATATATATATATATATATATATACTATATATATATATATATATATATATATAAAATATATTTATATATATCTTATATATTTAATGGGTATAGTTTAAATTTTTTTGCACCTTTGTTTCTTTTCATATTTTATTCAAGACTGAAATAGTTCAACAGGCATATTAGTTTTAAATAATAATGATGACATATATAATGATTAATAATAATAATATAAATAATAATAATAATACTAATTAATAATAATAATAATAATACTAATAAATATAATAATAATAAAAATAATACTAATAATAATAATAATGTTTTTAAATGTAATTTAATAATCAAATAATAACAATAAATTTGTATATTATAATATATAAACTAAATTATAATTTATAATTATAATACAAATAATAATTATTATTACTAATTTTATATAATATATGTTATAAATAAATATAGTTATATATATATTTTTATAAATAATTATTATCAATATACACTTTCCCCAGATCGATCGTCAACCTGTGTTTGTGGTTGGGGGCTCTTCTGATTGCTGTTGGGCGGATATACGGATATACCACCCGCCCTTCAGCGTCCTAGAGCGAAGAGGCGTTTTTTTTTTTTTTTTTTTTTTTTCACGGGTGGGAGGCGAGAGTGAAGTTTCGGGAGGATCTTCCGAGGTACCACATCCACAACAGCCCATCCTACGGGGTGGGGTCCCGGTGGTTGTGTGGGTGGGTCTCTGGACTGTGACATGCTGTGGAGAGAAGGATTACCCTACCTTATGAAATATACGCCTTTCCAGCCCAACCCTTTTAATTTATATTGCATTTTTAATAAGTATTTGCACTTTATTGCTATATAATATTAATATTATATTAGTACACTATGATGACTATTTTTTAAATACTGTATGGTTTAATTTTTTATATGGATCGATTACTATAAATAATAAAAATAAAACGTTTATTTTTATAAATAAAGGTGATATCCGAACATCCAACAGATAATTACCAATCTTGCAGCTTCCCTGGCCTGGCCATACTATGGTCACACTACTAATTTCTAGACCTGAAAGTATCCTAATTATAGCTAGTACTTCCTTCTCCTAACACCTGAGGTGATTCCCTTTTGCCAAAATTTCACCGTTCGTCCTGAACAATAAGCAAACCCCGAACAACACTAAGGTGGGCCCCCAACGGCCCGGGCAAATCCGTAAAGGTGCCCCGTAACCGTCTACTCATTATCGTTACTCCAATAGCGCTGCACCCTCCAGGAGTGCAGCAGACCATGTCATCCCGATGTATCACATACTGCGATCCTCCTACCATATATGCCAAAACTCTTACTGAGCATCTAGATACCATATAATTCTTCTTCAGTATAGGGCACTTGAAAAAGCTCCTAGGAAGTTTGAAATGAGATCCATCTCAGTCACATTGATAGAGGATGTAAGGTCAATTCTCGAGTAAATAAGCTGGTAATCACTAGATCAAAGAGTTTACCATTCTGTCATCCTTTAACGTCTATCTTGAGCTGAATAGTTATACACTACTTAATCTTCTTACATTCCTGATGGTAAAGAGTAAGACAAGCGACATCACTATAGAAGCACTAATTTTTATATGGTTATTGTAACTAAGTAGGACGCCGAGAGGACACGAGCTGCAAATTCGTAGAGAGATGAACATAGCCAGATGCGAGAAAAGGGCAAGAGGTTGTGCCTTATCGAAAAGGTAATGTAAGATACAATGATGTGTAATAAGTGATTTACCTGGCTACACACTCGCGGAGGTGGAAAAGACTCACTAGGTACAAAACCAACAGTCTCGCGTGTGACTATCTTTTATACTGGCTAATTGAACAGATTAAATACCGTGCAGCCTTTAGTCATGAAAATCCACAGCTAAACAATAGGTCAAGAGGAGAGAGGGTTCATCTATTAATATAGTAGTTCGCACGTTATTATCCCTCGTAGGGACACTATATCCAGATGCGTGCTTGTGATAGAAATGGGGAATCAAAATGTACTATAGCGATTGGATCATTCGTCCCGCTGATAATAAATACTGTAGGGGAGAACAGGAAGTAGGCAATCTATGCGTGCCAAATCGGTCGAGAGGAGTATTATTTATTTCGAGCGACATGACCTATGATGAAAATAAAGCGATCACAGTCCAACTTGGACAGAAAAACTGTACAAGGGCCACCCGTAGCGCGTTAACATGTTGCCATTCTGACCTGTTTCATAAATGCACTCTGTCTTACCCTGTTTGAACAGGAGGTTTAAGAGCTATGTACCATACATAAATTGAGTCAGTAGAAAGAAGATGTCATATATATATATATACAGCTATATATTTGTAATATATAAATATCAAGGACATAATTATAGAAAGTCAAAATATACATCACCGATTGAGTATGGGAACCCACAATGTAACAAACTGCCCGACTAATCACCCGCGTGTTTAATTGGTAAATCTTAAGGTCCGTCCTACAAAATAACAATCCGTAAGCCTAATACGACCTCACTGTCGTTAAATTGATCCATGAACAATCAGGCAAGAGTTACTGCAAATCAGTGGCGAACCGTAAAACTGCCAATCACACGTACAAGAGACTATACACTCCGAATACAAAAAAGACTAGCTACCACTAAATGTTATTACAATATCTAGTCACAACCGTCCAATAAGCATCACACTAGAGAGGTCTATTCTCTGAAAATATAGAGTCATCAACATGAAAGAGCACAGCTAGCAAATACACGATAAATCTAAAACTAGCGTCATCCAATACAAAATTATTAGTGGAAAATAAATCTAATAACACCGTACACCTGCGAAAGACATACAAACACTGTCATGGTCAATATCTCACTGCATCATATAATATTAGGTTCACCAAACTTAAATAGCGAGAGGGAGCGAGTATCTCTTATGTTGTCACTATTATAAGTATCACCTTCCGCACTATTTACTAGATACCGGTACTCCCCTGGGTATAATATAAGTAGGTGGTTCAAAACACACACTGGTATAAATAGATAGGTCGTTTGGAGATATAGGAGGATTATAATTATCGCTTAATAATATTAGAGAAGCAAAAATCGCGGGAAATTCTTTATACATTCAGAACACACAAGGAACGAGTACCCAGATGTAAAAGTGAAGAATTGCTAAGCGGCGGAGAAGAGACCTACCTGCGTACATATAAGTCTGGCTTCTGAAACCAGAAATGTGTTCATAGAGGGCCTTCAAAAAGACTGTGCCAAGCACGTTCACAGGCGATATAATTGAACACTTCATCAAAACGAGACAAATGTTGCGGTAATTAAGGCCTACAAAGACAGTTGTAGTTCTTTGCTGAGTTCTTCCATATAGATACTTTCTCTATTCCTCGAGTTCCTTTGATTCTATGGCCAGTCTCTCTAGATGGGATTAATACCCTAGAAGAGTGAATTTTGTGATAGAGGCAGCACGCCAACATGAGCTTGAGGGATGCGACCATGAGGAAGGATACCAAGTCATCATCCATGCGTCCTGCATTTCCGAGCTAAAGCGTATTGAATGTGGAAAACTCGCGTTCAGGATTTCTGAGAGTAACGTCCGTCCAACGCTCTAAGCGTTCTGGGTCTGTTGGAGGAGCATCTAGAAGGTAGAGAGAGAGCCCAATAGAGGTCCTCATCTAGTCCCGACCTAACAACCTGCCCACATCTGTCCCAATAGATAACGCTCATGCGCGATGAATGAAGTACTATATTTTGTCAAAATTCCCCAATGTAGTACCACACCTTGCAATTCAATCACCGAGAGTAACCTCACTATTAGACAATCGATGTCGTAACGAGGAGCTCAAAAATAGAAGCGAGTTCGTCAAATAGAGAACAAAGTTACCCTCTTCCGGATACATTCCATTCTTTCTTATTTCAATTGTGCAAACAGACTCTATTGTCCTCATGCCCTCATGCACATTCTTTTACACTGATATTACTCGTCTTGCCTTAATCGGATTTCTGAATTATCTCGGTTTAAAGAGCTTGAATGCGTCACTTAAAGAGCAGATGCACAACATTACCGTCACCAATGCTCTTCTATTAACCCACCAAACCCACATAAGTTGGATTCGGCCCTTATAGAATTCAACGTTATTCTCCCGGGGAAAAGCGAGTTGCGCGAGGTGAGGTTAGTAAGCTCTTGATTTATACTCAATATTATTTATACAGTCTGAAAACTACCTCCTTAAAAAGATGTCATATACATACTACTAAAAAATCTCTGTGATGACTTACCTACTCTCCCTCCAGGTATATATTATTTGAGTTTCTCAATATATATACCTTCCTTTCATAGACGGAGACCTATACACGGTCTTCAAAATCTTCCTCTATACAATCTGAACCCAACCTCTAACTTATTTTACCACCCATGTATCACATAGAGATCAAATTATGTCTTCTAATAAAGACCAAGCTACTAATCTAATATAAATATTTACATATACTCACACCATAAGACTATCATTATCACTTTCATGGATATTAAGTTCGATGATTATAACTTTTAATCACTGTATCTATTACTAATACAAGTATAAAAGTATACTGTTAACATATTTAACACATCTAAAAATCTTTATCTCATCACGAAACACCAATAATGTCATCTTGACTTGACATCTTTCAACCATCTGAATATATAAATCGCGAAGTAATCTTTCTAATATAAAATAGAGGTGACAATGATAAGGGAGGGGCAGTAATACTCATTCACAAATCAATTCCCTATTAACCTCTCTCCAAAAAACAAAACTTCAATTGCATGTAAGTGACAAGATTCTCACTTGTCCATTACACTAATATAACTTTAATATTCAAATATCTACTTATGATTCCGAGTAAGTTGAAATATTACTAAGGTTGACTTAGCATATCTTTTAAAACAGCTCCCTGCTACCGGTTGTTATAATCTTTTGTGACTTTCAAAAGTTCCGCATACTTCCTTTATGGGTGTGCTTATACTTGATCACTTTATCATCATAAGTTCACAAATCATTAATAGATCTCCTAACCTTAACCTTATTTCCTGGGATGCCTTAAACATATACAAGAGCTTACACACCTATATGAACGTTTTTAGATATACACACACTTTCTCTTGGTTATTGATAATTTCCTTTTGAGCTCCGATTCCCTTATGGGAGTCGTTTTACTGGTTCCGCTGGTTGATTATTATTTGCATCAAACACACTTGTGATTATTAGCGATCATTTATCTTATTTCATATTTTAGCTCGTAAATGAGCGTTGTTCCAAGCCCAATTGGCAAACCCAACTCCACGTCATGCCGCTGATAAGGATCAGGCGGAGTGGGCATTCCGTTTTATTGATTTGGCAGGCCATCTGCTAGTGCTATCCTACCCACATTTATTTACCGCTAATCCCGGTTGCATAAGTATAACGATTTTTCCGAACTGATTGATGGAAGTAATGCCACTTTTTTGCTTTACTTTCTACGTATATGTTAATTATGTTAGTTAACATTACATTTATCTTTATACTGAGTAGCATGCGGAAAGGCTTGACAAAATTCTACTGTCAGTAATTCTTTACCTCTAGCAGGCGGAATTCCGGTCAAACCTACCTATGGGTGGTCCCTAAGATGGTAGCGAGCTCACTTTCAAAATGTCACAAACCTGAGAGATTGAAAAGAATGAAACGCGATCAGGCAAAAATACTAAAAATAGACTGTGGACGCTTAACTCCTCTGCCAATAAACTCCAAAACCATGATTATTTTTCATTAATGCTAGACGCTAGTCGTAGAAAAATATCTCTGAGCGGAATTAATTAGTATCGTTCAGAGGCTAGTATCATAACTTAATCCTCTCTTCTTCTTCGATACTTACATTACTCGACTGTTCTAACTCCACAACTCCCCTTCTTTAGTGTGGAAAGTTACACCAGAAAATATAATCTCAGTTGCTCTAATGAACTCTTATCACCTCTAACAGTCCTTCCACGTTATGGGGCCATGACAATAACTGATCTACGTAAAATTCCGCTCCGGCGGTGGAGTAGCGGATCGCGTCTTAAGGTCTTTACTAACTTTGCTAGCCATTCGAGTTCATTCGACAAAGAAGCCTTTCAAAAAAACTTGAGAATGACACAGCATTACCGTACTTTTCCAACAAGCGAAAGGGAAGATATTACATACAACAGTACTTTTACACTTAGTCACATGCTCCACTCCAAACTGCATTGCGCAATCATAAGCATCAATCGCCACGGTGCCCGTCTTTGGTCCAGAAAAATGATTTCGTAACATCATGCTCCGTCATATCCATCTCATATCCACCCTTCGGCGTCAGCATTTTTTGCTGGATCTGTAGATATATAACAGAATCTGGATCGCATCTTCTTTTCCATTCTCTAAGATTTATGTCCTCTGATCTTCAGCTTTTGTATTCCCTATCCCCAAACCTGGAAAAGATCCGTAAGAAACTCGGCAGACAACCAAAGAACCCTCATACTTCGGCTGACCTGTCATTCTCCTGTAAATTAAAATGGAGATCTGACATCACTGGATTACTGGCCGCTTACTCCTCTGTTCTGGAGAGCCGTCAGCTCCTTTCTCTCAAATCACCTTATCCACATTTGAGCGTCATTCTATACTCCACGCAAAAATCGCCACCCACTTGGATAAAACATGGACACAGAGTAGGGAAGGTGAAGACAATGGAGACGAGAGCGTAGGTAAAGACATAGCACGAAGTAGTAGACTGGGTGGTCACCTTAATACACTGGTGAAGATGGGCTTCTTGTGTTCATTTTGTTTTTTAATGAACCTTGAAAAGGTTCTAGACACTAACGTTGGAAGACTGGGATTCTTCCCTAAACTCCAGTTCAGCTTGGTTTCTCTACGGTAACAATCCTCTCTTGATTATCAATTGCCATTTTGTCAATCACAGATCTATCGCAGGTTCGGTGGCGTTCTTCTGTTCGTCACGCGTAACAGCGTAACTAAGGACGTACGCGTCGATGCCTAAGATGCGTAGTGCCACTATTACCTCTGGATGAGGCGTTCCGCAGGGTAGTGTTTTTAAGTGTACTACTGATTGCTCTCGGATTTTAATGATATTGTTACTCTATTGCAGCGAGGCAGTCAGAGTTTTTCTCTATAATTGTCGAATGACTTAGCATGTATGAAAGTCAACATAGCCGGTGCCAGCGCTGGCCCTTTCTCGAACGGCACTTCAAGGCTAAAGCTATTGAAAACGTATTTTACTAAGCAGTGGGCGTAGCTCCCATGCGCTTCCAATTTTTTCTCCCACCTAAAAAACCTCAGCAGTGCTTTTTAAGAAAAAAAAGGGGAATCTGCTTAGAACACTTGCCACCTTCTCCAGCGAACCTAACCTAAACCTCTCTTCGAAGAGAATACATCATGTGTACACAGTTATCTTCGTTTTTCAAACCCCAAAACCGGTCGTGTTCTGACAACCGATTCTGCAATTAGGTACCCTCAGAATCGCTAAATTTACTGCCGAATCCTTGCAAAAGGACGGGTTCATAACATGCTTTAATTTCCTTAACAGTCCCTTTTCAAAAGGTGCGCCTTCTGCTCTTTGATCAGACAGGGGTACCATTAACCTTGGCTATTTATTTTACTCTGCTACCATTTGCTTGGCTCTGGACCTCTCTCTCCACATCTCAAGCCACCGCTGCCACCCTGTTAAAAAGCATAGTCCATTCCTGTGTCTCATTCCGCAGTTCACGATGAAGTTTACCCAGTGTTTTAACTGTTCGGACTTCTAACAGGGGGACAGTGTGAGGACGCTTCTGCTGTCTTTCCTGGAACCTCTCCCATACCCTTCCCCCTTAGGCATTCAATTTTACAGAGAGCAGTAAGTTAACCGGCTATATATAGATTGCCCTATCTCGGAAATTCCTAGATCCTTAACCAAGTATGCACAGACTCCATATGTGTGTTAATTCAGATTCGCTAATAGGCGCGCTACCACCAGCCGCTTTAAAAACGCCTTAATGTGATATAAAAACGATATGATGCAATGGTATCCAGCTGTACAACAATTACTTCGGCATTCCCGTAAAAAAACATTATTTTATGTTGAAACTCCTCTCAGGCAGGGAGTAGATTACTGGCATATTGAAATCGCTGTATCAGAGAGGCAAAATGGCCGCCTCCTCTTCTCGGAGTTGTTCCAGTTACCTCCCAGATGATGCCATTCGAAAAGGCCACCTCCCATCAACTGAATTTAACTATTCGACCTGCTCTCCGACGGGCTTTTCGATCAATTGTTGCAGAGTGCTGGACGAGTGATCGGCGGGGAAGGAAACTGGTCAGAAACATAAAGCCGAACATCGGTGAGTGGTCTTTTCCCCCCAAAGACGAAAGCGCTTACATGAGGTGTTACTTGCACGCTTACGCCTCCGTATCGCATCACACTAATATCACTCCCAGTCCCTATATGTCACGAGACCCTCCTCCCATTTGCAACTTTTGCCGTCGCCACAACCTCCGCAATCTTGTTGTTCATCATTCTTCATTGATTGATTCCCATATCTGTGACTATTCGCCTGTCGTTAATTCCTACTTATACAGGTCCATAACACCTTCTAAGACTATTCCCATATCTTATCTGAATCTTCCCAATTTAGCAGAAACTTTATTTTCTGTATCTTCAAGAAGTGAATATTCTTTTATATAACATTTTTGACTCTTTTATTATGTAATCTTAAGACTATTAATAATGCAAAGGATAAATTTTATTTAGTTTTTTTATTAATTTATTTGACTAGACTGAAATATCATTTCACCAATCAAATCCTTCTTTGACATTTGAAACATATATATTGACAGGGCCATCCACATGGTGCCTTAGATTTTTCAACCCATTGTGGCAGCTTCTCTTAGAGCCGTGGTGGGTCCTGTATCTTGACAACTGTCAAAAAAAAAAATATATATATTCATAAATAATTTAAGGTAAGATTGAATATGTATAATAATAATTAATAGCAATAATAATTATATAAACAAGGGGGTATATATATATATAATATATATATATATATAGTAGGGGGTAAATAAATAATATATATATATATATAATAGATATATTTATACTATAAGGTATATATACTACTTTAATACTAGGAAAAGCGCTTTATCACATTAATTTTAAAATCTCCTTTATTAATGGTTTTCCAACACTTTTAATAATTATAATACCAAAAATATCATTAACATAGACATTATAATATCTGTTTTTTATTCCAATATTTCACTTTTTCTCGGTAAATAAAATAAAAATATGTTTCAATTATAATTATACTAGCAATATGCCTTATCTCAAACAAGTTTGAAACTCTTAAAATTTAGATCATTATCAAAATACATATAAATGCTTAGCAACGAATGGAAGGAGTGACTCAATTGATTTTATTAATCCTACTTAGAAATGATATATATCAATACTATTCCATATAAAGTCTAACACATCCACAATATTACTACAACTGGTAATTAAAGGTGGTCACTATATAGAACCGCTTTCAAAAACGTCTGAATTAATTGTTTTGTCTACTTTAATATAAATGAAGATCAAATGTCTGGCAACCATTTGAAGTTTAATACATATATCTATGTCAGTGTCTAATCTAAATAATATAAGTTGATGTATTATAAATTAATTAATAATTATATAATTAATAAATAATATAATTATATAAATTAGATAATAATTATAAATAATAAAATATATATATATAATAATATATATAATATATATAATAATTATAATTATATTAATATTAATAATAATAATTATATATAATTATATATAACATATATTAAATTATATATTATAATATAAATAATATATTAAATCAAATACCTAGGCTTTTAGTAATAAGGTTTATGATATTTTGTTGGGGTGTATTTATGTTCTATGGTAGAATAAACCATGCGAAACAATCCGGCATAATAAGCGACAAGAAACCTATAAACGATATGCTTGAAGTAGAATATTTTTTTGCGCGTCCTTCCGATCTCCTTAAGCGCAAAAGAATTAATATGTTATAGTGATTGTCACAATAATGTAATAACTTTTAATTCTTTCTGTCCCGTCATTTTATCCAATCCTCATCACTCATATCCACCATAATTTATTCCCAAGTAACCTTCCTCCATCCTGTATTCAAGATTTCTTTATATAAATGTTGTCCCTCAACGATAGCAACTTTAGAATTCACCCAAAAATTTTCGCACTTTCTGGACTATCTAGTGTATTATTTTTACTCACAAGCATAGGGTTATCTTCAGCTCACACTCTTCACAACTATTCCCGTGGCGATGTAGTGTACACGGAGAAAAACCGATCCGTCAGAACACTCTGAGAGTCAATTTGTAGGGAACACTGAAAATCCTTAAAATGCTAACCACATTAGGAGATGAAGGCTGTTCTGAGATCCACTTTTGTGCATATAAATTCTCACAGGGAATCCCTTATATGGTGAAGATATAAAGATAGTGACTGAGTTGGTAATCCAATGTGCAGAATCTTCAACGAGGCCACAAATGTTTACAATACTCACTACACTATATACACTACGGGAGTAAGGGTTCGGATGAGAGTTTGTGATGTGTCTACTGAACCTGTCAACAAATAAGGATTGCCCTATTCGTGTGAAATCAATGAATCTTATACATCTAAGATCAATCAAACACCTGAATTATATATACATGTTTCATTTTGAGTATAATAAAGTTTAATAAAATAAAATAATTGCTCAATAATACGAAGAATTTGTTTGTGGTTATTAAAAATTTATTTTTTATATGAAAGTTTTTAAAAGAAAGAATTACTTAAAAATTTAGGAGAGCTTCCATTGAACCACTTCTTGCTTCAATGTTCCCGTTTTCATCGACAGTTAGTGTATCTCCACACCCTCTGGTCCCCTAATACCACGAAGAAGTACCGTACTTCCGCTTTTCTTCAATTCTATCTTTAACGAAGGAGTCCTTTGATATTTAACAATTGTCGAGTACATGCTTATTGGCACTTTTATAACAACCCCACCTCCCCAACAACGCGTTTGAATCAGGTCATTAATCTTCACCTACGTATCTACCATCTCATTATTGAAACTTGCTTGCATGAAATTATTACTTTCATTTTTGATAAATTATTCCATACGAAATGTCGCCTGCAAATATTATTATCATTATTTACGTATCCACTAACCAATCCAAAAGCTCTTTACTGGCAAGAACCATTGCTTACTGTAAAGCGGACTGCAACCCTTGATAAGGAACTACTTTAATGGAGTGAAGCACCCTCCCTCCATGAATGGTCACAAAATTGAGAAATGGAGTTCCTCTTCTCGTTCATAGTCTACCTAAAACAATCTTTTGGTTGATATTATTCTAGTGGATGATTCGGGTATATCGAAAATCAAGAGTTTCTTATCTCTCTCCGTGGTCCTATTGTCTCTTTAACTGGTGCCATGTGTCGGACAACCACCTCGCGTAAATTTCTCTACTACCGCTTCCTAAGATGAAAATATCACGACAACTCATACTTAAGAGGCAATCTGTGTCTACTGACCTTTTAAAATCTAGAGACAGACCCGATAAGAATATCATGTCTGGAGCAAATTTCAGAATGAATCTCTCCACAGCTCGAAACGGAATCTATATCGTATATACAGCGTCTTAAAATCTAAATAGGTATAATATTTCGCACCTGCTCACGGTGGTATTCGGGTGACTACTACCTGAAACCTCCTTGTACATCGCTCGTTTTACATGCTGACCTTTAATACCTGCCTCATCCTGCACACACGTTTTCAAAAAGGTGTGAAAACCAATAAGAGGATAATCACGAGA
The DNA here is from genome assembly GCA_015478945.1 of Trachelipus rathkii. Classification (NCBI taxonomy): domain Eukaryota; kingdom Metazoa; phylum Arthropoda; class Malacostraca; order Isopoda; family Trachelipodidae; genus Trachelipus; species Trachelipus rathkii. The sequence continues at coordinate 19,297 of JABUQX010111164.1, forward strand.
TAACAAGCTTTAGTTGTTTCCCTAACAGGTATATTAGTGTCTCATACACTCGATCTCCATCGATCTGTGTAGCACTTTATTTACAGAAATCTTCCAGCCGGCTTAATGGTCATAACACATGCCAATGAACTAATACGCGTTAGGAAAAAGTCCCAAGGCGAATTATACACTGCCCCAAATCGTAGCATGTCAGCGAGAAAATTCTTATTTTCCTCTCTATTACCATGGTCACACGTGTGTCATGGAAATCATTTATCAAGCCAACATCCGATATAAGCAAAAACTGTGGAGGAACCAACAGTCATTTTCTTTCTTCCTAATTTATATATATATTAATGCCCGTATCTTACCGAAATGATTTGAGCAGTTTAGAGCTGTACCATAAACATAATAAGGTTTTGTTAGCAGTGATGTAGAAATCCGTCCCATCACCAGTTCACGCAGCGTCTAACCATGAAATGTCACATATGATAATAATATATAGGCGAGAACCCTCTACATGCCATAACCGAGAGTTTGCTCATGCAGCAGTCCTCCACATGATCCAAGGTCCTGAGCGTGATCCTAATGGGCCACACCATCCGACAACCACATTAGCTACCCATTCCCAAATGCAGAGCACTATCACTGCTCTATACCTCTAATATCCAAAGGAACCACGCTCTAATAGGGTTTATATGCATAATTTCATGTCCCTGCCATGCATCTCCTTACACCCAGTACACACTTAACAACCGATTCATTCTCAAAATAGTGGACAGTATATAATAGCAGCTTTGATCCAAACTCTCAATAGTCCAAAATGTCATTCAACTCAAGACCCTATCCCGAGCAGTATACTTAGTTTTCAATATAACTCCAACAATGAGAAACTAAAGTTTGGTTTCATTTCACCAACACAAGCTTGGAAAAAACAGTTTGCCTCGCTAAGTCCAGAATATGGTTTACTACAATGTCCCATTATGAACTACCGTCACGATAGTGATCACCCAAACTCAACGCTAAGAAGAGCTGTGTGTGCTGTCCCAGAATCCGCCCTCGCACTATTAACTCAAATTTCTGAAAAAGATGTTCCCTGGAAACACAAAAGAACCGAAAGAATATGACCCGTGGACACCAAGCTAACAGAGATTTATGTCGAGTAAAATTAAAATCATACCACGCATAGAATTTCTTAGATCGCAATGAAGAACATGATCGTCCACTCTCAAACCCTATAAGATGTAAAAATAAGATATTGCACCGTACCAGTTCGATCGCAATAGGAGACTTAATGGACAGAGAGTATGTATTCGTGAGAACACTAATAGACACCGATGCCCATTCCACTTAGCATTGAGAGTTATCATCCCAGAACTAGTCACGCTATCGAACAACCCATCTCCAACTCTTTTGGACTACCACACGATAAGTTGCACAAGAGATTTTATTCTCAAAGCTTATATCTAAATCAATTCTAATAAACTCTTCTTCCACGAGATAGTATCCTATCCGTCTAGACAAAACCTTATCCAAGGTATTCCGCTATAGGCTTCTTCACCATGACAGGAGTGAAATAATGAATAATTGCTTCATAGAGCTTGTATGTGACAAGTCACTTACTCTAATAATAGCTTGGTCACTCATGCAAGCTTCCGTTAGAGAAAGTAGAAATTTCCGGAAAATTGCTGTCCTAACATTCGCCTTAAAACGTACCGCAAACTGCCCACAAGCCGTTCCGGATCTTTGTCTGATGCGAGAATTATATCACAAAGAGTGTACCTGGCCAGCAAGTGTTCTCAGCATGTGGTAATCATTATGACTTCACTAAAATCTAGTCGCAAGGATCAATGCTACTAATAAATATACTACACATGCACTTGGCACTGTTGATATGAATCAAAACTACTCCAGTATTTCCAAGGAAAAACTTTGTAAAAATGTTTAAAAAGCGCGTCAGTCAATATCTATTATGGATCGCAGGAAGTATTCCCATAATCTAATCGGGAGCAACCTTATTCAAGAGAGATGGTCACAGCCCTTTTCTTGTTGACAACACAACTGATAATTGCCTATTCTCCAATCTTCCCTATGGAAATAAACCGCACTTTCCAGTCCACTATTGAGGCAATTATGGATAAGCCAACAAGATGTATACATGAACATTTTCTGAATCTAACTATATTTGCCTGTGCACATAGGATTACTAAGAGATTAACGATATCCCTAATTCTGATCTAATAACACTTGGATCAGAGACAATTATTGTGCTTTTCCATGGGGCCATCACAGAACTGTGTGCAACCATGATACCAACGACAATGAAGATGTGATACTTGATATTGATACTCGAATTTATCTCTTCGACTATTTTTCAATATCGCCAAGTGGCCACCCTATTCAACTCATATATACCACTGAAGAAACTGGGCTTTCCACAACAGAGGTATAACAGGATACGGTAACAAAACCCTATACCACTGTCTTGTGTTATAACTGAGTATTCTTCTGCACCAAGGATTTGCTGCACCTTTCCTTCCGGTCGAGAGCCACTCCTCAGACTTTCCTCTCCATCTTGAATCCCCTCCAACATTACCGTATCAAATCTTCTCTCTAGTCGCCCACATAAAGAATGAGAGACCATATTTCTAGATCTCAATAGGAAGACTCACTAAAAACCAGTTCTGAGTAATATAATACATATGACCACAACAATCCAGCATGGCGTCTCACCCCATAATCTAGGTAGACAATATTTGAGATATAATATGTTGGCTACTACTCTAATTTTGAATCGTAACTGTGTTCAACAAATAAACATAGTTCCGGACCCAAACATGTAGCTCAACAACAGTCGCCAATGCACTGTGTTGGGCACCGGGACACTGTACCTGTAACAATTAGTCCATTGGCAATTGCGAGCTAAAGTTTCCTATTCTACGTTTTAATCGGATAGAACTTTGCCTACGGATTTGAGAGAGAGCTACAATATAAAGAGTGTTGCGAACTATATGCAAATTTTAGGGTAGTGCAAGGAGTAACTCCAGGTGATTAATCATAAATCTGTTATCACACCTATTCCTACTCTACACTAGTACCTTTTAAATGTAGCATAACGGCAAATTGTCTTATTTTACATATTTTTTAAACAGTTTTATGATTATTTTCTAATACATATAAGTCCATTCTTGGTTTCAAATCATAGAATGACTTTTATGCATATTATGGGGCAACTTTTATGCAAATTTCATTAGCTCATTCCTGACTCTTTACTGTTTTCCTGTGAAAGTCGATCTTATTTATCTCTCACTTGTGACATACCGGAGAATTCAGTGGAAAGTAAACTTAAAGTTCGAACTTTAGCTGACTATTTCATTAAGAGTCATCATCCGCCTACTTCGGTTGTTATTACTAGGAAAGCACTTCACGAGCCATACCGTCTACCCCGGACTTGAATCATGATCCAACACCGACTTGCCAGGTTTCCCTAGCACTAAGCATAGCCACCGCACCTCTATTCTCCTCCCTTCGAAGTAGGGTTGATTATATCTCTCTTTTTACTCTCAGTTCTCTTATGGATGTATTTACCTGGTCCCGCTTTGATTACTTGTATGCTTGTGACAATAAGTAAATACCTTTTATTCTTAATATATCAAGGATGCAGAAGAGAACCACATGATACTTTTAAAAAATCGAGAAACTCACAAATGGTTACAGGAACAATCTAACTCCAGGGCCTACTGTATTAAACGGAAAAGGTTTCAAAGTTTTAATAATACCATTACACAATCAAATTACACAATATTTATCACACAATATACATATAGTCAGTTCTTGACTAAAGCAACTGCTGAAAAGGTAGAGACTCAAACCTTTTCACATGCTTTTTCAGGGCAATTGTCAATCACATGCCAAGATGTAAGAAAATGCGTATGCATCTCGAGAGCACAGGCCAGGCGTGTCAGGTTATAGATCAACTCTGGTCCTTATGAGGGACCTAATAGTTTAGCACAAGCTAAAACAAGAAAGAAGAAACTTTCTATCGACCATGTCATGACAAATAAGAGACTCGTATCGCAACCAAAAAAGTACTGTATTAATTTTAAAATAACGGCCTGCAGAGAGATTTCAGAGAGATCTCGCCGAATTAATCGTCAAACAGTCATCCGTTATTGTCTGATATAACAGCATGAGAACAATGAATATTCCTAAATACCTACTGATAAGTAACTACTGATAGCATTATGGATTATTATAAATGTTTTGCTAGCACAACTTCGGGCTCTATATTTCGCTTATAACTCTGAAAAGCCTTTCCAAAAAAATTGAGAACTACACTGAGAAATCTAATCCAAACTTATTTTAACAAGTCGAAAGGGCAATGATCATACTCTATAACGCGTCATATTTACAACACGTAGACGTGTCAAACTATGAAACAACTGGCGAAAATTATTGATGAGACGGTGCCTTAGGCCAGAACAATGTATTTACGTACATTATGCTAATCGTCATATTAACATTAATATAATCCATTCGAGCATACATGCGTATTTTATGACTCTGAACAGTTATTATAAAATAGAGATCTGCAATCGAATCTTCTTTTCCCATAATAATTAGGACCAACAAGAGCTTTTGGTAATCCCATCCCCAAAACATAGGTGAATAATATCACGCAGTATTATGGTGGAACATACTCAAAAACCAATTTCGCACTGATAACTCTGAGTCAGTACCTTGTAAATATTAAAATGGAGAAAATAGGTAAATTTTCAGGCCGACTTTCTCATAATCGTTCTGGAAGAGAGTCGCTCAGGCTTTTTCAAATAATTCCAGTTTTGATTAATATCAGCAAAAATCGAGTATCAGACCAATATATGCGGAGCCTTGTGATTAAAAACTGAGGATAATCCATGACATAACTCGGGAAGCCTCTCAAACTGGCGAGGGATGTTGTATATATGGTGTCATTTATTAAGGAAAAATCCTGAAAAAGCTTAAATTGAACACAGATACCGTGGAGAATTGGAGTTCTCTTAAACTCCACACGCTCGGACGGTTTCCGTGGACAACTCCTCTTTTCATTAAATGCCTTCTGATCAATAGATCCATACCTAGGTATATTGAGGAATGCTTTGCTATTAATCATCTATACCAACATTATTACATCTCTGATGAAAGGCGAATTCGCATAGGTAGATATTGTCTAGATGTATTTACTATTTGCTCTCAGATTTAAAGACATCAAGAGTTTTTCTCTCAATCTATTATGTTAAAATGACAACTTGCGCTAATTCAATTGAGCCAGGTAACTAATAAATAGCTGCCTTTTCTATGAGAACGGAGATCAACATATTAATTCACTAAGCTATGAGAATATTATCACAATGGGGATAATAACTTCCCATTCTCACCCACCAGAAAGCTCAGCAGTAACTTTTTAGAAAAAAGGGAAATTAACGCAGACCTGCCCTGCCTCCCTGACTGACCAAATCAAATAATTTATATATGGATATTCGCACCATTCCTGTAACTTCACAGGTCAAAATTTCTAGACTATCATTCTAGATGACTCAAGATGACCACCTAACATACGAAATGCATATTAAACTCCTGAAATAGCGACCTGTCATCTTCGCCTTAAAATCTTGGGGCTGCTGATCGCAAGTACTCATTTTACAGTCAACTTATTGCCACTATATATCCGAATCGAGCTGGGCTATGGAATGTGGTAGTATTACCATAATGGTTTCAGAAATTAATCAGTAACTCCATGCCTAACTGTAACACATTTAACATCATTGTATCATGATTAATCCCGTCCAACGAGTGCAAAGAATCCGGTATCTTCCCACTTGAGATGAGTCAATTACTCTGATCTAAGTTCTCTGCCCATCGGGAATGAACACTTGGAAGTCTGAATCTCATATCGTGCATTGATACACTTCACTCATCATACGAGTAAAGAAGAATAATCGCAAAATAGTCAAATCGCTATGCTCAGAAAATATTAAGTTAAATCTTTTTGTCCCTTTTCATAACCCAAATTAAATTCCAGTTCTGGCAGGAATTTTGCCAAATTCTGCGGGAGATTATGTCTCTAGAATTCACTATATTACTTTTATTATTACTATTAGGCAATAACACACATGATTTCTTTACTACTATCAACTTCCTTACTAATATCCTTCACTAAAAAGGTGTTGCCTTTCTCTTATGAAATAAGGATAATATCAATTGGCAATTTCCTGCTCATCCAATCCATTTGCTATGTCCTTAATTGAACTCTTCTACTTCTCAACCATAATCTATGCTACTCTGCTGCTTGTTTATAGGCATCATTCCTGTTTTCTATTACGCAGATTTCAGGTGAATTTTAATTTCCAGATCTTTACTGGCGAGTCCACTAAAATCCAGGGGGCAGTAGTGTGGTTGGTCTGCTAGTCTCTTTTATTTCCTTGAACCGTAACCTCTTCCCATAATACCTATTCTTCCCTTCAATGTTTCAATTTCACTTTGCAAAATTAATAAAATTACCTTTTCTCGAATTCCATTCCTTTAACCAAGACCATACTCTTAATTATGTCATTTATTCTTGATTCAGCTCAGAGTCACTCCATGGAATCGATTTAAAACTTCACTTGTTTCCAAAATATACACAATTTATATATTCCGCTGTATTCAATAATCATATTTCTATTTTTTCGGACTGCCTGCCATACTCCCGTGGGAAACAAATACATTACTATTAATGATTGGATCACTCCCCCAATTCCTATTTATGTAAAGATATATGTAATTACTGGCAATGAAATGGCCGAGCTTCTCTTTTCGTTTCGGATCTGTTTACAGTACCTATTATCTATATTATTCCAGATGCCATTCGAGAAGGCCGCCTCCACATCAAAAATTAGGTCGCTTTCGGTCATATTGGCTAAGAAGTGCTGACGAGTAATGATAGCGGGTGAGCGAATACTTAGAAATATTAAAGTCCGAGCACATTGGTGAGTGGTCCTAACCTCCTACCTGAGACGACGTCGCTTACCGTAGGTGAATACTTGCACGTCTCCGTATTGGCCACACAATATCACTCACAGCCTCTACATGTCACGAGACCCCTCCTCCCATCCGCTAACTTTTATATTTATCCTTCCTCCTTCCTCCTCCTCTCTCTCTCTCCTCCCGCAAATCGTGGATCACTCTCTCTCGTCTCTCTCTCCCATTATCTTTCCATCGATTGTCCCTCATCATCACTGTCGCCTCCTATTAATCTCGCCACGTCTCTGTCTACCTTTCTTCCCTTACTTCTTATGGTCCCTATACACAACCCAAAAAGGTTATCCCATATCTTATCTGATCTTTCCACTTTAAAGCAGTAATTCTATTTTTTGTTTTAGTTACATCCATTCCAAAATTATATTTCTCTCCCAAATATCAAATTAATTGCTATATATTAGACCACTTTTATAATGTCTAGTTGGTATATTTTTATTACTCACTCTCTTATCTTAGTATTTTATTTCTTACTTTTCTTCGATCTCAGATATCATCTCTTCTCCATCTTTTGCTCATGCTTCTACATTTTCTTTGACATTTTTGCACAATATAACGTACAAACGCAGCAATCTCTCCTACTCTCCATGAAAGTATGATTTGATAGTTCAACCAACCAATGATTACTTAACTAATTTGGAGACTATGATACTTGATATTGTGAGGCGTGGTGAGAAGATTTTCTGTTATATAATTCAAAAATATATATATCTATATTTTAAATACATTATTATTTGATTATATATATATATATATATATATAATAATTTGATATAATATTTTTCCATATTTTTATATTACAATTATATAATATAAAAATTATATTAAATTTTTATTATTATATTTAAAATTTATATTTATTTCTGACTCAACATTTTCCACACGAGATGAAACATATTTAAAACAGGAAAATATATAAATGGATTTAAATTCGGCGATATACATTCCTATCTTACTGACATGGTCTTCTATCATCGTATTTGCATCTATTCAATAGAGCAAACGATAAGGAAACATTTATTGTAAATAGAGCACTATGTAGTATAACATTCGACTTTTCAATTCTAGTATTCAAAGTATTACGGATGAATGTAAAATAAACCAACGTGAATGTGTTTGACGCGTCGTTACTTCGTAAATGAATCAGAGATTTTTGTATTCATAGATGTCATGATATTACCGATTTTAAAGTGCTGGTATAACTGCAAATATACCATTTCTAAGGATTAATTATTGTTAAAATAGTGAATTAGCTGTAGTATCTCTCGAGTTTATAAATCAAACAATGGTAGCTTGTTATGAATCATTTTATTTGGGGAAAATTACAGGAGTTCAAGGTGTCTGCCTGTACCTGATTACATGCGTTACATCGCCGTGCATTGCCTGTCGGACTCTACCGCACATGCCCTCACTGTGTCTGATTTGATCATACGCAGTGTATAATATTCGCTGAATCAGTTTTACTCTCTGTGTTGACTGTGTTATAAAGTACACACATCTTCACAGCCCCCATAAGAAAATAATCTACGTAGA
>JABUQX010111165.1:2500-5000 GCA_015478945.1 Trachelipus rathkii
CTGAACATATTTATCCACTTAGTAGCTAAGAAACCGGAGCTGAAGCCGAGAAGTGGAGCTGGAGCTTTTAGAAGTCACCGAGGAGCCGAGAGGGCCACGGAGTCCACGGAGCCGAGCGACAGAGCCGGAAGCGGATGCCGGAATCTCATGGTATTAGTTAATTTTTATTCTATCTAGAACACCGCTTATGACAAATCAAAAAATTAGCAGAAGACGTGTATTGGATTACAATTTTCAAATAGTACAAGAAAAACCTTAGTCAGAAAGTCTCATATGACGGAGCATAGGAGCCGGAGCCGAGAGTAGATAAGCGGAGACCGAGATGCTCATTAGGAGTATATATAAGTTAAATTTTTATATTATTTTACAAAAAATTATTTATTATAGGTGAATAATTTAATGGCCATGAGAAAACGTACTGAAACAATTATTCAAATAGTTACAATGAATCCGTTAGTCGTGATCCACGGATCCGTTAGTTCGGAGCTACGAAGAGTCCGAAGTGGTAGGAAGCCGAAAATCAGAGCCGGTGCTCATACTATTTAAGTTATATGTATTTATTTATTTTCGAAAAATAATTTTTTTTTTAAGGTGAAAATTTATTGTCAGAAGATGTGCTGAACAGTTTCAAATAGTGCAGAAACCTTAGTTTAGGATTATCCGATGATCCGGTTAGCACGGTATTTCCGGATTCCTCGCCAGATATATTCATCTTCTCCAAAAATTATAAGGAAGTCCTCATATTTTTAAGAATGAAAAATTTGTTTGCCAGAAGAATCGTGCTGAACATTATATATTAGTATATATAAGGTTTTCAAAATAGTGTGCTAGTTTAATAATCCTTATAGTCGGAATGCCGGAATCTCAGAGGTTAGTCGAGGAGCCGGAGAGTCGAAGTCGGAGCCAATGAGTCAAAAGCCGGCGCAATAGTATAATATAAATTTTTTTTTTACAGTTAATATATATTTTTTTAAGATAAAATTTATTGCCAGTAGTCGTGCTAAACAATTTTCAATAGTGCATAGAGATAATTTAATTTAGTCGATCCTGAAGTACACCGAGGGGTGAAAGTCGAAGTCCGAGAGCCGGTAGCCACCCTGGATGCCACTCGGAACCTGAGGAAGTCACCGGAACCTAGGTATTGAGAATTTTTAATAAAAAAATATAATTTTTATAGAATGGATTCGAAATTTAAAGAAAACATATATTTACAAAATTTAAATGATGCCAGAAACCGTTGGTCAGGTCCGGATCCGTAGGATCCTGGAACGGAATAATCAGGAGACGGATTACCTGGGTATTAAGTAAATTATTTAATTAATTATCAAACTGTTAAAAATTTCCTTCTTTATAGTGCTAATTTTAGTGCCAGTTTGATTTGCTGAGAATACAATTTATTCAAATAGTCAGAATAATCCTTTAATCGGTTATTCTATACGGATATTGGGAGTTCGAGGAGCCAGGAAGGCCGGATCTCAAAAGTCGATGATGGAGTCGGAGGCCAGAAGTATGATATTTTTTATTTACGAAAAATATTTTTTAGGTAAAATGAATAAATTTATTATATTTATATATAGATAATGACGTGCTGAACAATTTTGCAAAAATAGTTCATTAATAACGCATATAGTTCGTAGATACCCATATTTCTGCTATCAGAAACATCTATGGCGTGGTATGTATATATATAGAATTTTTTAAAAAAATATTAATTTTTAAGTAATGAAGAACTTTATTTACCAGTAAAGGCATATAATAACATTATATTTCAAAATAGTTTCAGAAATGCTTAGTTCAGCAGATACCTGAGAGCCTGAAATAGGTGAAGTCGGATGACTATTGAGAGTATGAGAGCCGAAGCTGGTATTATCTAGAGACAGGAGTCACCTGGTTGATAATAATGAATTTATTTTAAAAAATATTTTATTTAGGTGAAATAAAACTTATGATTGTGGTGCGTTATTAATAAAAAAAATATTTTTGGTACATATTGGTCATTATAATTAATAATCCAATTTATTTATTGCAATTTCTCATTACATACACGAGTTATTTAATGTTGGATATATAATTATTTTACATCAGTTCATGTACCCTTGTTGATGACAATCATATGTAACATTCATTGGCTCAATACAGTCTCCACATCTCCTGACCCCTTCTCGAATTCTACGGTAATATCGGAGAGTATCGGAGCCTTGGAGCTTCTAGAGTTCAAGTGTACGGAGGGGAACTTGTATGATTTTGTAATTATCGAAAATATATATTTTATTTTTGTGAAATAAAATTTATTGAAAGAAAAAAATAATTGATATTACAATTTCAAAATGGAGCAGAAACCTTAGTCAGATCCGAAGCCGAAGCGGAACTCGGAGCCGGAGCGGAGCCGGAGCCGGAGCCTGGAGCCGGAGCCGGAGGCGGATCATTGATAAAAAATTAGAATTTTCTAATACGTTTTTCTTTTTATGAGAACGAAAAAAAAAAATTATAGATCATAGAA
>JABUQX010111165.1:10000-24486 GCA_015478945.1 Trachelipus rathkii
GTACACCACCTCGAATTATGGAGTCTATCGCGACATACGTCACCCGGATACGGCTGGTCACATCAGATTATGGGGCAACTATCTTATTCACAAATTCAGTGTTCATTATCACGAGAACGAAAAATCATAATGGGTTCGGCAACAGCGGCTTTGGTCCGAGTGACGAGAGGGAGAACCCACTCCGAGTACATAGAGGACTGTCGCGGGGTGTAGACCCAAGGATTTGGTTGACAAATGGATGGCTTTAGCCAAGCTACTTCGTCACTCCTTTAAAATACAAAACTTCCAGAGACCCTCATCCAAAGGAGAGACCACTCTTCGAGTGTACAGTTGATATACCTCCACTATACGAAAAGGTAAGCTCGGCCCGTAGCTGGCTTCCTCTAACACAGAAGACTGACACATCTTTGTCTTTACATAATGATAAGACGTAACCTCTCTGACTCTAGGATGAAATCCTGGACTATTCTCCACATTACGAAGGTTGCTTAGAGAACATCTTAGTAAATATGTGGAAATCTTATCGTAGTCAGATATGCAAACAGCGGAGCAATTATAATATATATATCTACGAGCCAGCCCATAAAATCAACAACCATACTACACAACCTATTACTTAAGAATACCAATATCAATGGTAATATACCTAAGGTTATACAAGTAAGACTTATTATCCTAAATCTAAAAATTATAAATATTATATATTGGAATTTTTTATTTTTAGGGAAATATATATATATAAAGTAAGTATTCACTCACCAGCTGAACAGATCAATACCGAGGTCTAGAGAGACTCACAGATCTCATCCATTATTACAGCAAACAGGTTACAACGGTAGATAGTAAAAGATGTGGCTTACTACCACCAATCCACTAACTTACACCAATGAGAATGACTTATGCCCAGCCAAAGCGACCAAGTAGAGGTCATAAAAGCTTCCTTCTTTTCAGAGACGAGGAAGGATGAAAAGAAAAAAAGACTTTTCTCTTTCCAAATTGTTCATTCAGATCATAGTTATGTTATGAATTATACAGGTGTATTCCACTTTAATCTCTCTTTTCTAAAATTATCTGCCAGCTGCAGAGCTATCACACTAATATATGGTTTTAACATAATTAAAATACACACTATCTGCAAGTATTTATTTTCTTCAAAATTCTAATAGAATACCATTTTCTTTTGACAATCGTCACAATTATGTATATAAAGAATGGTATAAGACTAACACTAACAGATATTTTAATATTTTAAGTATTAAATTGTTTATTGGTTAGGAGATGATCATGACGGTAAGTGCTGATGTGAACAGACCTATTGTGTTTTGATCTTTAGTTATGCCTTCGATTGTATCGAAAATATTGTGTTTTAAATCGATAATTATCGGGTTTGTTTCAATCACCGAAGTGACGTTTGAGTAAAATATAAAATAATATGGTGATAAAAGCATTATATATGTTGTGCTCAATATGTACAAGTGGTCATAACGAGAGATATGACTATCATAAAAACATTTTGGTGTCATAAAGATTGCGGAATATTTTTAGATGAGAATATAAAATATTCGAAGACAGAATATAATCGTTATAGAATACAATATTAATAAGAAATTTTTAGGATTTTGCGCACGAAACTGGTGTTTGCTTTGGATATTATCTTAAACCCCCACACTATTCCCTCGTCTTTCTAACCTCTAACACATTAACTCGATATTCACATAAACTTTAAGTTAAAGTACTAATATCAAACGAACAGTTTTTTTGTTTTGTCTATATATATATTTTACAATATAAATATATTAAGATATATCATGGATTTATGTTACATTATACTAAAAATATATTACTTATTATCTAGGAGTTTGGTGAATAGTTGATGAATTTTTTGAGCTCAGAAGTCTACTCACCCTTAATAAAATATTTAAAATTAAATAATTAAAAAGTTTTGAGAAAATAAGACATATATATATATATATACTTAAAATATCAGTTATCTATCTATGTATATACATTTGAGTAACTTATTCTTCCTGGGCAGAGAATCTACCTACTCAGTTCTGGCAAATAAATTAAAAATTGAAAAAATAAAAATAAATTAGATTACCTTTACAAGAGGACTAACAAATAAATATATAACTTGTTTATAAATATAACTTATAAATTTATAACTATTTTCAAAAAGCAAATAATGTGCTGACGGAATGCTCAAGAAAGGATGAAAATTTTGTTTTTACCTGTGATAAATCTGGTCATTTCAATTTATTTATCAATAAAATTTAAAACCTATTCCCGGTTTGCTTATCAGTTCAAGTCTCATCACTCAGTCCATTTTTGTATGCCGTTAATTATTAAGTTTTTTACAACGTCTTTCGGTTTCATCGATATATTTAATTAAATTACCTTTTAGATATATATTTAATATATATTATAGATATATTATAGAAATTATTTTAAAGACGAAATTCCAAAATTGAATTTATATTTTTTAATTAATTTATTATTAGATTGTTCAACGTGAGGATTTGTATATGATCAGAGTAGAACTGAGCAAGATGAAGAGGGAGGGTTGCCAAGGAATGAGTTTTCCATCTATTATCAGACATATTTAAAGGAGAACAACTATTATGAGGTATTTGAGTAATTCAAAAGTACGGGTCATTAAGAACTATATATTCTCTCACTCTATCGGAGAGCAATAAATCAAATGATCTTCCACTCAATTATATTATCCTCACATCCACGCAATATATATATATAATATATATGCACGTATAGAGAAGCTTATAACACACATCTGAAGGTCAAAAAATGTAAAATGTATATAGTATATTATATAATTATAATATATATATATAACGTAGGCGAGAACGAGAGAGAAACATAGAGATGAAAAGATTATAGATAGTCTATATATATGATATTGGTCATATTCTATTATATTACTATTCCGTTTAGAAATTTTATTTCACGTTTTAATGAGCCAGCTGATATATATATATATAAATTAAATAATATAGCGAAGATATATATTAATATAATATAATATATATATATATATAATGGAGGAATACGTTTAAGGTAGACTATTTATGAGTGAGGGAAATTATAAGTATAAATTAAGTTTTTTATTTAAAAGATTAAAAGTATCTTTTCTTTTCACTGTATTATATATACCAATGCATTAATTAATATATATATATATATATATATATATACATAAAAGTTAAAGAAACTTATCTGCGTTTCAAGTTTATTTTTTTTATATAAGCAATAGTATAATATATATATACATATGTACAACTGAGATATTACAGGAACATTTATTTAATATATTGACATTTCCAAGATTATATATTAATATAAAATATTCAGTCTATTGCTATAGATATAGATTCAGTCTATAATTTGTTTTATATATACTATATATTAATATATATATATATATATATATATATAGTCCATATAGTATATCAATAAGATGTACTATTATATATATATATTATACAGGGTTTATTTATTATTTTATAAATGACAAATCAGACAAGCAATTATACGATCTATAATCATCTAACATTTTTCTCTTTAGCATATGTTATTAATATATATATTAATAATATTAATATATATAATATATAATTAACTATATATAAATACAATATATATAAATACATAATATAAGTATATCTATCTTAATTAATTACAACTATATATATTATATATATTAATATATAGTAATAATATCATATTTATATATATATTAATAGTTATACAACTATACTAAAAAGTGGTTACTTATTTATATAATTGAGAAATTTTGGAGAAAATCGATAACAATTTTCAGTATTTTCATTTTCAATATTCTATGCATTATTTTTTTCATTATTAATATCAGTGTTATTTATAACTACTACTTCAGGATGATAGGTCACTTTTCTATTGTGAGAATTTAAAATTTCCCGAATGCTTTCAGATGTTATGGAAAACAGCCGCTTCAGGAATTTCCCGCCTGTTGGTGTGTATTTTGTGAGGCATTTGTTCCTCTTTGTGCGAAGAGTAAGGGGTAGAGGGGACAGTCTTCATATTCACATTTATATGCTTTGTGTAAGAAGCAAGAATGGTAATAACAATAGTCGTTTATGGCATTTTCAAAGACGTTATTGTTATCATACCTCGACTTTCTGATCTGACTCCTGCCACGTCTCGAATTTCGATCATCGGCTGGTTGGCTTTTTTCTTTAACAAGCAGACATATAGTGCCAGCCATCTCTTTCACGGCTTCCATTAGTTCAGCCAATTGGCTTGAAATTGTGTCATGATCTTTGTGGGAGGAGGCGTTCCTTTTCATATGAGTTACTCTGTCTGTATTGTGAATCAGGCTCAAGGACGTCTGTTCTCTCTCTCGCGTGAAATTCACTTTTCCCCAATAATTTTCGTTTGCTGGTGGTTGAAAATTCCTCTCATTTCTGATAAAATTTTTAAACAGATCACCTGCGACCCTTACCATTCTATGTATGTCTTTATCTTCTGCGAGTGTGTATAGGCTCATTTGTACGTTGGATGGAAGTTCTTCAAGGAACAGTTCAATTGCAAAATTTTGGCTGTTCTCCACCAACATATCGAAATTCCTATGCCCTAACACGTCCTTTACTCTGTTTAAATATTCACTTGGGAGTTCATCTCGTTGCATTTCCTTTTTAAAGACTTCGAATTCTTTGCCTAAGGGCGGGAAATAGGTTTCCTCTATATCGTCCAAAAGTAACTGATATGCATTCTCTTTCAATGGAAAGTGGATTTTTGAAACCAAAGTGTTTGGTAGAATTGAAGCTAAGAGGCGGACTCTTTCATAGTATCGTCAATATGATTTAGCTTGAAGATTGCTTTGATCGCGCTCAGCCAGCTGATCACCCCGAAGGGATCGAAAGGAGGAAGTTGACTCGAGGTTAAGTGGCTATAATTTTTCAGGGGAGACTTGTATTCTCTAAGACGCCTTGTTTTTGTTGCTGAGCGCGAATTTGAAGATCTCGGTGACTCAAGTGGCTCTGCCTCTGACGAGGAAGGGGAATGAAGGTTTCTCTCCCGTGGGGAAAGAGCAGGTTGTCGGGGAGTTGACTTTTTACTCCCCATCCCGGTGGTGGGAGAAGTCTTTGAACGACTTACTTTGGTCCGTTGAGAGAGTTTTTTTTTTTGTTACGACCATGATTTTAAATCGAACAAAGGGACTTCGTTTACAAGTTTGAGCGTCTATTTTAAACCTAATTTCAAAAGGTCGTTGGGTTCTCCGAAAACGTTAATACGCTTTTGGTATTTTTTTTTTTTTTTGTCTACCTGTTTGTGTATGCAACGACTTTATTCACTTATTTTAGTTAAAACTTTTAACTTTTGTAAATTACAGAATTATTTATTCACGTTACGCAAACTGGTTTTGTCACAAGTTTTATAGCACTATTTATTGTTTAGACACTATCACAATTTGATTAGGCACAGTTATTTTTGCTTCACACACACACTGATGGGGATTTTTGAAAACACCGTTTGGTTTTTAAAATTTTTGACCCCAGATCAGGGGGTTTTAATTTGCCACGAAGGGTTGTCCAAAAGTTATAGACCGAGATCCTCCAGGTCTTTTAATTTATAGCAATAAATCAATATTTGGGTGTGTGAATGAGATCTGTCTCTTTATTGTTTATTAAAGCAATTCAAAATGATAATTGAAATAGGACAATCAGTAAATTTTGTAAATGGGTTTGTGACAATAGGGACAATATATCAGCATATAATTTAACTTTAATACACATAAATTATAGCACAAATTTTCAGCACGACCTCTCGCCAATGAGGGTCGGCACACAATCCCGTCTATCGCTTGGCTTTTCCTCCTTTCGGATTCAAAACCAATTATATTCAAATCTTTGGCATAACTCCCACCTGAGGGGGGGAGTGGATGCTTTAACTGTTTCTCCAATGCTTTGAATTCGCTTAGTTACAAGGGCAGTTATATAGAGGTTTACCAATGATCGTAAGAGATGTACACGGGTGAAGTTTTCAAGTTTGCCTCGTACATAGGTGTACATCACATCATGGTATAATGCAAACGTCTTGCATGACCGTGCACCTCTCTAATTTTCAACTATAATTTATATATTTATATATTTTTTATATATATATATATTATAATTAATATTTAATATTATATATATATATATATATATATTATAATATAATATTATATATATAATATATATGTATATATATATTATATATATATATATATATAACTATATTATATATAAGTATTAATTTATAATATATAGTAGTATATATTATCAATTTGTATATACATAGGTTTTAAAAATTTGTCTTGAGATATGTTCACATTTTAATTATATATAGGTTTGTTTAGTCAAAGCCGGCATGATTCGATATAGTACGAGTTAATTTTTTCGGTTAATACCCACAGGTATATCGATTATTTTATAAATTTAAGATCGTTAATTTAAAAGACAAGTTTACACTGCCCCATAGGGGATCGAGCCCGACGTGGGAACGAATTGGGGGGGGGACGGATAGCCCGTGAAATATCCTCCAATTTAAAGAGCGGGCCGGAGATCCCTCGTAGTTTTCCCGGTAGGCCCGAGAGACCCGAAATTGCCAATATCCACACCGTCATCTTCTGCTTTTGTCTACTTGGATATCCTTAGCTAGAAAACAAGGCCCTTGTCCTAATCAGCTGGGGACAATGTAAATTTCTTTTTTTTAGCTAAGGATACCCCAAGAGTAGACCGCAGAGATGGCAAGATTCGGGTCTCTCGGCCTACCGGGGAACTACGGGGGACTCGGCTCGGCTCTTTGGTTTTGGTGCGCGAAACTCCATCCCTCTCTCGTTTTTTCATCGGCTCGACTATTTGGCCGTGTAAGTACTGTCCTTAATAATCGATTAAATTTAATCAAAAGTAAATAAAGCTGCTTCCAAATTACGCGAAAATAATCGTTAATATCGATGTTGGGGCTTTAACGGAAAAGAATACCTATATATAATTATATATATTTACTAATACATATATAATATATATCTATATATATAATATATTATATATAATATATATATATATTATATATTATATATATATATATGTATATATAATATATATATATATATTATAATATATATATATATATATAGATATAATATACTATATATATATATATATATTATATATATATATATAATATATATATATATATATATATATTATATTAAATACCCTCTTGAAAAGGGTTCTGCAAATAACGTATGTGGTGGTGAAACTGGTAATATATATAATATATACTATATATATATATATATATAGTATATATAATATATAATATATATATATATATATATATCTATCTATATAAATATATTATATTTATATATATAATATATATATATATATATATATTATATATATATAGTATATATATATTTAATATATATATATATATATCATATTATATAATAATATGATTATATATATATATTTATATATAATTATTAGTATATAAATATATATATAATATAATTATATATATATTATATAATATTATATATATTTTTTTATATAATAATTATTTTTAATTATAGTAATCAAGAACTTTTGGCGGACCGTTTTTCTTTCTATGAAGGTGGTTATATTTTATCTGGAATGAATTGGTATATCGTGTCCAGCAGATGAGGTAAACTGATTCACTGGCGAGTTTTTCAGTGTCGATAGGTTACTCTAAAGGCGTGTTGCCCAGAGCGTGACGTAAATTGTGTGGGTTAAGCCCTTCTTTTTGGTCGAGCGATGACCCCGACAAACAGACTGATCGGCTTCGTTATGCAGGGATTAGGGTTTTAATGCAGCGTGACGTACGCACACAGCACATTACACTCCAAAAAACAACACATATAATATATTTAGATATATATATTATAATTATATATATAATTTATTATATTAATATATTATTTATATATATATTATATATATATATATATATATATATTATATATATATATATATATATATATAATCTTAACCTTAGTATGGTCGCACGCACTGATCGTTCCATGTGTGACTACTCCCACTACAGGTTAGGCTTATCGTATCAGGCTAAAGAATTTTGCCAGCGGCTGGTGGTGGGTACCTCGTCGTGATTAGGTTACGTTTCCGTGCTCAACCCCGAGGGGGGCCGCCCCCTAATAATAGAAATGTTCGTAGAAGGTTGAAATTTGGAGAAAGGATTCGAGTCGGATTTGTTTAAAGAGTCGTAAATCGAATCAGAGAAGTTGGCACTGGCACCGGTGGGGCTGGCTCCGGTGCGGTGCTGAGTTACTAAATATTTTGTGTAATTGACACAATATTTGTAACTTTATATATGTTATCGAAAGCCCGTTTAGATCTCTCGAATATGATGGTTCAAGATCGGCGAGAGTTGTTCTGGGGACCCCGGATGGGAGTTCCCCTGTAGAAAATACACGAATGCCATAAGAGAAGTGGATGAAAGGAGTAGGATTTCAGAGTCAGAGAATGTAAAGAGTCGGAGAAGGAGTCTGAGTCAGAGGAACGGAGTTTGACACGACTTGGGTGTTGACGATGCGGTGCCGGAGTTAATTAAATGCATCGTTTAGTCCAATACTGGTAATCAAAATATGTTTATAAGGTGAGACACCGAATACGGAGGGTTTATAAGGTTCGTAATGGGCATTCTGGGGGCCAATAGAAGGGTGTCCCTTGAAAATGCACGGAGCGCAAAACAGAAGAAGAATGGAAGAAGGAAGAGAGGAGGAAGTGATGAATGGGAAGAGTCTGAGAATTAGTGCAGAGTTTTAACTGACCCTGTGATGTTAGTGAGTTCGATTTTGAGTGGGTGAAATATTTTTCTCTACTTATTTTATGTTTAATTTTACATTGATATTTGTTTTTCATTTTATTTTTTTTTTAATTTTTTTTCATTTTATTTTTTTTAATTTTGTTAAATTTAGATTATTAAAACTATAAATTTTTACTAAAATTTTATGCTCTTTTTATGTTTATAGCGTAAAAATTGCGTTTTTTACCATACCTTAAAGCAGTAAAATCAGTAAATCAAACCATCCCACTCGTGATTATTGATCTATTGATCTATTGATTCAAGATATTTTTTTACTAAAATTGTTTATGTTTTTTACATACCCTAAAGCAGTAAATCAGTAAATCAAAATACCTTACCCACTAGCCCTCTTTACCCATCCTATGATCTTATGATATTGATCATATTGTTTTCATGTTCAACATTTGAGTATCATTTGGATAAACATATACAGAAAATCAAGTTCTTTATCACGTACCAAACGAAATATAATATAATGTAACGTAGACAAGTTTTCACATTAATAATGTTAACATAGCATCACAGAAGCTAGAATATAGATGTACAATGACAAATCCTAACACACCTTACGCACGAATATACTACTAACATTAACAAAGTTCTTCTCTTAACAACAGTAAAGTAAGTTCCTACATAGCATGCATAAACCCGTAATTTATTCAACTTGTCAACGGTATATTTAGAAAAATTTATCAATAACATTTGTCTAATTATCATATTCAGATGCAACGAAATATATGATAACAGTAAGAACGATTGTTACATTAACATAGTAATATTTAGCAAAAAGATTATCACTAACTTCTTACTCTAACTATATAAGTTCCACAACGAAATAATATGCTAAGGTAAAGAAAGTTTTACAATCAAATAAGCTCATATAATAACCTTGAGTAAGAATATAATATACAACGACTCAAACATCTTAAAGGGAATTCAGGAATATTCTGCTAAACATTCACAAAGTTCCTACTATCAAAGGAAAGTAGCTAAGAGGAGCATACAACTCAATGTATCCTACTTTCCAACATAACGGTAATAGCTAAAAGCATATTATTTTAAGAAAATTCTTAACAAAGTGACCATTCTATCATATTGAACTATGAATTGTACTACGTTCATCAAAAAGCACTCGCATCAAAATCTAGTCGTTTTGAACTACGCAATAAACGTAGACATTGCAATTTCGGGCTGAAACTAACATTACTCAGCAAAACTTAACCTATATCACGTTTCTAACACTACATCACCAGTTAACACAGTAATATTTTACGAAACTTATCATTTCTTAACAAATCAGTGTTATTTTGACATTGATCAGAGTAATTATTTGACAAAACAGTAGCAGAAATTCAACATAACCTAGACATATCTAAGCACTTACAATGGGAGGAAAACGTACATGATACTAAATTGGAACGACGCTAAGACTTAGACTTGGAGCTATGATAAGTTCTCAACCTACGATAAACATAGCATAAAAATAGTTTTATCCAAACATGAATTATAAGGCGAGTGTAGCAAAGTTTTCATATTAAGCGGGAGGATCCAACTTTGTAGGGGCTGGCCCGCAGTTTTCAGGCCCCACTAAATGGACTAAATTCGGAATCTTCAAGCGTATATGGACTATAAACATCAAAATGTAAGCTTTTTTGCCCCTCAACGGGTAGTTTCACCGGGGTTTTTCTGTGACTGTAGTCATTCTTTAAGAATTTTCAATTTTTCAAATCCATGTTTTTGATATTTTTATATCACTTTCAAATTATTTTTGGCAAAGTGCTTCAACTTGAAATATGCAGTAGGGTTCCATTACCTACAAATGCCATATTTGCTTATTTCGATTTTTTGAGTTTGTACTCAGCGTTGTCCAATTTCTCAAACCATTTTTTTTATTAAAAATGTTGAAAAATTTACATTTTTTTTTTCTAATTCATCCGATCAACATAAATTTTCACGGGCTTATATAATCGGGCAAGATGAATTTTTTTATCTTAGATAATTTTCTTTGTAATATGCAATAGGTGTAAAATTTTGAATGAATGTCAATTTGTTTATTTTATACCAAAGTTTTGAATTTTTTTGAAAAATTTTCTATTGAGTATGCAAGAAATTATCTAAGTAAAAAGAATGCATCTTGCCCGACTATACAGCCCTGAAAATTTGATGTGTGATCGGATTAGTAGAAAAAAATATGTCAATTTTCACTTTTCAATTAAAAAAAAATGGGTTGGAAATTGACAACGCGAGCACAAAACTCAAAAAATGAAAATAAGCAAATGTGGATATTGTAGTTAATGGACCCATCTATGCATAATTTCAGTTGAAGTCATTTGCAAAAAATTTTTTGAAAAATTGAATATGAAAATGGTCAATAAAACATGGATTTGAAAAAATGAAATTTCTGAAAGAATGACTACAGTCACAGAAAACACCCGGAAACAACGTTTTAGAGGGCCAAAAAAAAGGTACATTTTGGTGTTTTATATAGTTCAAAATCGGCTGAAAAATTCGAATTTTATGTCCATTTTTTAGGTGGGGCTGAAAACTGGGGCCAGCCCAGCAAGATTGATCCCTCTCCTTATTAAAAAGTTAACATAGCAAACTAACAAGAATATATATTACAAGAGGCGACACACCTAACACACCTGTCGCGCCGAATACAACACTTAACATTACCAAAGATCCGTTACTTAAGCAACAGTAAAGTTGACTAAAACAGCGTACTAAAAAGGTAACCTATATCACACTTTTTTCAAGCACATCTCAGACAATCAATGTTATTTTTACATGAACATGTTAATATTTAACAAAATTGCATCATATCCTTCAATTATCATACTGAGCAGCGAATATATGTCTATGTAAATTTTTTTTACGAGTAATATAGTAATATTTGACAAAAAATTCATCATTAACCTTTCCTAACTATCATAATACCCAAGAAATATAACTGCAAACTAACAAAGTTTTATCCAAACATCACATAAAAATAACAAAGTTTTATCCAAACATAACAAAAAATAAGCTCTTTGAAATAAAATATAGTAAAGTGTAATAGTTTTATGGATTTTAAAGCAGTAATCAATAAATCAGTCAAAATCAAATCACAGGCTAGGTGGGAAGCGTAAAGGTGTTAAGAGTGGAGGGCAAACCACGTGGTTCACTCATTTCCCACTCCTCCCTCCCACCCACACCTTCCATGATCTATTGATTACTGATCTGTTGATTCAAGTAATATTTCGGTATCATTTCTGTGATAAACATACATAAATGTTCTTTTATATACTGACTACAAATATATGCTACCGTAACAAAGTTTTAACATCAAATAAAGCTCACATATCTATAACCGCTGAGGCTAAGAATATAATGTCAACGCACAAACCTAACATGCCTTACGCACGAATAAACATCTAACATTAACAAATGTCTTGTATTTAGCACAGTAAAGTAACTAACCTTACAATACAGAACGTATCTCTATCAACTTTCAATCCATAGCTGTAACATGTCTTGTCTATTTTTTACCTTAACATAGAAATATTTTAACAAATTATTATTAACTTACCTTAATTATATAACTAGTCAGTTGGTTGTAAATGGTAAACAAGTTTTTTTCCATACATAAGCTACATATCATAACCTGACAGAAATATAATATAAAGACAGAACCTAACATACTCACGTAATGAATAATTTGCTAACATTCACAAAGTTTCCCTACTTTATCAAGGTAAAGTAGCTAACAGGACATTACAAAACTTCAATGTATTACTACTTCCAACATTCAGCAACTGGTAATGCAGTATTACCTAAGTAAAACCGCTGGACCAAGTGACAAATCTATCAAAGATACCCTCCGAACTATGAATTGATACTAAATTCATCAAAACGCCACTCACATCAAATATAAGCGTCATTTCTGAACTTTGAATAACTGTAGAACATTCAAAATTCTCGGGTGAACCTAAATATTACTCAGCAAAACTTAACTAAAGCTCATCGTGTTCTAACACAACATCACCAGTAAACACAGTAATATCTTACGAAACTTTAACATTTCCTCTAACAAATCAGTGTTAATTTTGCATTATCATAGTAATATTTAAAAAAACGTAGCAGAAATTAAACAATTGACCTAACAATCATGTAAACACTTATACATGAAGGAAACCTCAATAGTACTAACATTTGGAACTCGCATAAGACTTAACATTTGGAAGCTATGAATATAGTTTTCTCAATCTACGCCTATTACAAGCAAAACTCAACCTATCCCTGCTATTTCAATCATATCATCAGCAGCTAAAGCAGTATTATCTAACAAAATTCTTAACAAAGTGTGTCCAAACTATCAAAGATACTCGCATCTTGAACTATGAATTGATACTTCAATTCATCAAGAGTGTCTCATATCAAGATATAACATTCATTTTTTGAACTACGAATAAACGTGGACATATGTAGCAAAGATTCTCTCGATATCGATACGATAAGACAACCTGTAGTAGGAGTAGTCACACATGGGACGGTGTGGTGATTAATATATATATAATCTATTTATATAGTATATATATATATATATAATATATATATAATATATAATATATATTATATATATACTATTATGTGTGTGTGTGTGTGTGTGTGTGCGTTACATTCACGCGCGTAAAAACCTAATCCCTGCATCGGAGCCGTGGTCTGTTTGTCGGGTCACGCTCGAGCCAAAAAGAGAAAAAGCTTAAACCCACACAATTTTACCTTCAGCGCTAGGTGCAACACCCCTTAGAGTGATCCTATTGACATGAAAACTCGCGCAGTGATCATACCTATCTACTGACACTATACTAAGTTTCATTCCGTATACAATAGATTAGATTATTAGAATTAGATGAGATTTGTTAGGGTAGGTGGTCCTCTATTGAGGCCCCTCGTCACTGCGACCCACTTGGATCTTTTTCATAGAAAAAAAACGGTACCGCTGATGTCCTGATACTACTTAAATATATAAAACGCATATCTATATATTATTATATTATTATATATATATATATATATAGATATATTATTATAAGTATATATATATATAATATAATATATATGTACATATATATATATATATTATATATAATATAACTATATATATATTAGTTTATATATATAATATATTAATAATATATATATATATATATATATATAAATATATATAATATATTATATTTAATATATATACACTCACCACTATAATATAATATTCGCATAGGGACTGTTTTTTTTATCACTGTCTCATCTTTCTACAATTCCCCCCAAAAATAAATATAAAACAAGTTTTGGGGATCGAGACTCTCTCGAGAGGATCATGGATAAGTGTAAAAACTCGTCTACGGTCGAGGTTACATATCAAAAGAGTAATACCAATTTGAGGTAGAAACGACGTCTGTAAGCATCATTGCCTAGGGAAAAGAAACTTGCTTTGAAACTTTGAAGGGGGTTGCAGTTTGATACCGACAAACTATGGTTCCGTAATCTGTCTACGAGAGGGGGTATCAAGTTAGGGGACAAGAGCTCTATAAAACCCCTAATGGCAGGGATAA
>JABUQX010111166.1:0-5000 GCA_015478945.1 Trachelipus rathkii
AATTTATCCCTGCCATTTAAGGGGTTTTATAGAGCTCGTGTCCCATAAAACTGATACCCCCTCTCGTAGACGAGATACGTAACATAGTTTTGTCGGTAATGCATGCAACCCTTGCAAAGTTTTCAAGCAATCGGGTTTTCCTTTTTCCCCTAGCAATGAGTGTCCTTACAACTCGTTTTCTACCTCAAATTTTGGTATTATCTCTTTTGATGAGTACCTCGCCGTAGACGAGGTTACTTATCAGTGATACCCTCTCGGAGGAAGCGTCGAGCCCTAAACTCTGGTTTACCTGGAATGTAGAAAAACAGTAAAAAACAGTCGCTATGTCGAAATTAATATATATATATTATATATTATATATACTATCATCTAATATATATAATATATATACTATATATATTATATATTATTTATTATTATATAGGTATATATATATATATAATATATTTATTATAGATTATATAATTATATTATATATATATATTATATTATATATTTTTATCATTATTATATTATTGTTATATATATTATATTATAAATATTATATTATATATTATATTATATATATATAATATATATATATATATAATTATACGTAGTATATACATAAGTAGTATCATGACAGCTTCAGCCCCCGGGTTTTTTTTAGTTGTTTTTTTTTTTTTTTTTCTATGAAGGTAGGTTTATAGTGCCGGGAGTAAGACCTAGTAACAAGGGGCCTCAATAGAGACACCACCTATGACAATCTAATCTATCTATTATCTAATCGTCTTGTATCGGAATGATTAGTATAGTTGGTCAGTAGATTTGAGGTTAAACTGATCACTGGCTTGAGTTTTTTCTATGTCAATTAGGAATCTACTCTAAGGGGGTGTTTGCACTAGGCGCTGGAGGTTAAATTGTGTGGGTTGCTTTTCTCCTTTTGGCTCGAGCGTGACCTCGACAACAGACCGACGGCTTGCTCGATGCAGGGATTAGGTTTTCTACGCGCGTGAAATGTACGCCACTCACACACATATTATATAGGTATTATATATATTGTATATATATATATAAGTATATATATATATATAATATTATAATTATTATATATATTAAATTATATATATATATATTAATCTTATCACCGCATCTGTACCTGTTCTATGGTGTGACTATCTAACTACAGGGTTAGTCTTATCGTATCGTATCGAGAGTTAATTTGCTAATGTCACGGTTTGATTCGTAGTTCAAAATGATAGTTATATTGATGCAAGACACTCTAGTGAATGAAGTTCAATTCATAGTTCAAGTCGAGTTATCCTTTGATAGTTGGCACACTTTGTAATGGGAATTTGGTTTAGATATATAACGCTTTAGCCCTGATTGATGATATGACTGAAAAGCAGGGATAGGTTGAGGTTTTTGCTGTGTAATGAGGGGTTGGTTGAGAATATTCATAGCTTCAAATGTTAATGTCTTATGCGTAGTTCCAAAAATGTTTAGTTCATATTGTAGGTTTTCCTTCTTGTAAGTGTTAGATAGTTGGTCATGTTTAATTTCTGACTACGTTTTTGGTTAAATATTTACTATGACAATTGCCAAAATTAACAACTGATTTGATAGAGAGAATGATCAAGTTTCGTAGTATTACGTGTTAACTGTTAATGTGTGTGTTAGAACGTGGGGCTTAGGTTAAGTTTTTTGCTGAGTAATATTAGGATTCACCGAGATTTGCAAAATGTCTACGTTTATTCTAAAGTTCAAAATTGACGTTCATATTTGATGTGAGTGGCGTTTTGATGAAGGTAGTATCAATTCTTAGTTTCAGGATGGGGGTATCTTTGATAAGATTGGTCATTTTGTCCAGGTTTTATTAGGTAATACTGCTTTACCAGTTGCTGATATGTTGGAAGGTAGGAAATAACATTGAGTTTGTATGTCCTGTTAGCTTACTATTACCTTTGATAAATTAGGGAACTTTGATGACGTTAGCAATTCATTCAATAACGTGAGGTATGTAGGTTTGTTTCGTTGTAATATTATATTCTTAGTTCAGGTTATGAATATGTGTTAGCTTTATTGAATGGAAAAAATTTGTTACCTTAGCATATATTCGCTGACTGTATGATAATTAGGTAAGGTTAATAAAATTTTTGTTAAATAATTTCTGTATGTTAGGTCAAAAATAACCTGACATGTTCAGCTATGATTGAAGAAGTTTGAATCGGATCGGTTCTTATGTATATGTTAGTTAACTTTAACTTTGCTAAATACAAACTTTGTAATGTTTGATTGTTTATTCGTGCGTAAGGTATGTTAGGTTTGGTCGTTGTACATATATTCTTAGCTCAGGTTAGGTTATGCTATGTTATGTTGTTAAAGACTTTGTTAGCGTTAGCATATATTTGTATGTCAGGTATATATAAAGAACAATTTTATGTTATGTTACCAAAATGATACTCCGAAATATTACTTGAATCACAGATCAGTAGATCATAGATCAAGGAAGGGTGGGTGGGGAGGTGAGTTGGAGGGGCTGGTGATTTGATTTACTGTTTTATTTTATTGATTTACTCTGCTTTAAATTCGAGAAACTATTACACTTTACTATGATATTTTATTCAAACAAATTTATTTTTTTTTATGTGTAATGTTTGGATAAACTTTGTTATTTTTATGTTTATGTTTAATAAATCTTTGTTAAGTTTGCAGTTATTCGTTGGGTATTTATGATACGTTTAGGTAAGGTATGTGACGAGTTTTTGTCAAATATACTATATGTAATGTAAAAAACTGTTACGTAAGCACATATTCGCTGGTCAGTATGATAATTAGAAGGTTATGAGAATTTTTGTAAATATTACATGTTATTGTAAAATTACATTTGATATGTCCTGAGATGTGCCTTGAAAAAGTGTGAATGGTTCGTTTTTGGTAAGCGCTGTGTTAGTGTATTTAACTTTTGTGTAAGTACGGATCTTTTGTTTAATTGTTAGTAGTTTATTCGGCCGTAAAGGTGTGTTAGGTGTGTCGTTGTATATTAAATTATCTTAGTTAGGTTATGCTTGTGTAACTTCTTATAGGGAAGATCCATCTTTTTGCCTGGGACGGGCCCCAGTTTTCACCCTACATAAAAAATGGACATAAAATTTCGGATTTTTCAGCCGATTTTGACTATATAAACTACCAAAAATGTACCTTTTTTATGCCTCCAACGTTGTTTTCCGTGTTTTTCTGTTACTGTAGTCTTCTTTCAGAATTTTCACTTTTTTCAAATATCCATGTTTTTGACATTTTCATATCAACTTTTCAAAATTTTTTGCAAGTGATTCAAACTTCAATTAGCTTATGAAAGGGTCACATTACTACAATATACCACATTTGCTTATTTCGAATTTTTTGAGTTTTGTGCTCAGCGTTTCCAATTTTCCAAACCATTTTTTTTTAATTTGAAAAAGTGAAAATTGAATATTTTTCTACTAATCCCGATCAACATCACATTTTCAGGGCTTGTATAATCGGGAAAGATGCTCTTTTTACTTAGATAATTGTTGGCATACTCAATAGAAAATTTTTAAAAATTTCAAAACTTTGTTATTCAAATTGTTGAAAATTTGCTGTCCGCGCAAAACAAATAACCTATTGCATTAAATACAAAAGAAATTATCTAAGTAAAAAAGAGGCATCTTGCCCGACTATATAAGCCCTGAAATTTGATGTTGAATCGGATTAGTAGAAAAAAAAATGTAAATTTCACTTTTTGAAAAAAAAAAAATGGGTTGGAAATTGGACAACGCTGAGTCAAAACTCAAAAAATCGAATAAATCAAATATGGATATGTAGGTAATGGACCCTTCTATGCATATTTCAAGTTTGAAGTCACTTTGCAAAAAATTTGGAAAGTTGATTATATAACAATAGTACCAAAAACAGGATTCTTGAAAAATTTGAAAAATTGTGAAGAATGACTACAGTCACGAAACCCCGAAACTACCCTTTAGAGGGCAAAAAAGCTACAATTTTGTGTTTATAGAGTCAAAATCGGCTAAGAATTCCGAATTTTATGTCATTTTTAGGTGGGGCTGAAACTGGGGCCCAGCCCCAGCCAATAAGAATTGGATCCTCCTGTATATGAAAACTTTGTTAGAACAACCGCATATATATCGTTGTTTTAGTATAGTAAAGAATTATTTTTATCTATGTTTATCACGTAGGTTGAAGAACTTATTCATTAGCTCCTCAAGTGCTAATGTCTATGCGTAAGTTCCAAAGTGTTTAGTATATGTGTAGGTTTTTCTCCATTGTAAGTTGTTAGATTATGTTGTTATAGTTTAATTTTCTGCTACGTTTGTCAATATTATCTGACAATGGTCAAATTAACACTGATTTGCTTAGAGAAATGATAGTTTGCGTAGATATTACTGATGTTAATGGTGATGTAGTGTTAAGAAGTGGGCTTGTAGGTTAAGTTTTTGCTGGAGTAAATGTTAGGTTCACCCGAAAATTTTGCTAATGTCTACGTTTATTCGTAATTCAAAATGATGTTATATTTGATTCGAGTGGCTTTTTGATGAAGGTGTATCAATTCATAGTTCAAATGATGATTGGTCATTTGTTAAGAGATTTTCTTTCTTAAATAATTATTGCTTTAGCTATTACCGAATGTTGAAAAGTAGGGTCATTGATTTTGTAATGTCTGTTAGCTACTTACTTTTGATAAAGTAGGGAACTTTGTGTGAATGTTAGCAGAAGTTATTCATACGTGGGAGGTATTAGTTGTGTCGTTGTGAGGTACTATATTTTAGCTCAGGTTATGATTATTTCAGTCTTTATTTGCATGTGAAAACTTTTTTTCCATAGTTGCATTCATTGGGATCTATGATAGTTAGGTAAGGTTATGCATAATTCTTTTGGCAAATTTACATGTTACATGATTAAAAATCGTTCTTACGTTATCATATATTCGTTGCTCTGTATGATAATTAGACAATGTTATGATAATTTTTTCTTAAATATAC
>JABUQX010111166.1:10000-20000 GCA_015478945.1 Trachelipus rathkii
CCTTGAAGAACTTCCATCAAACGTACAAATGAGCCTATACACACTCGCAGAAGATAAAGACATACATAGAATGGTAAGGGTCACAGATGATCTGTTTAAAAATTTTATCAGAAAGGAGAGGAATTTTCAACCACCAGCAAACGAAAATTATTGGGGAAAAGTGAATTTCACGCGAGAGAGAGAACAGACGTCCTTGAGCCTGATTCACAATACAGACAGAGTAACTCATATGAAAAGGAACGCCTCCTCCCACAAAGATCATGACACAATTTCAAGCCAATTGGCT
Organism: Trachelipus rathkii; assembly: GCA_015478945.1. Classification (NCBI taxonomy): domain Eukaryota; kingdom Metazoa; phylum Arthropoda; class Malacostraca; order Isopoda; family Trachelipodidae; genus Trachelipus; species Trachelipus rathkii. Next base: position 10,287 of record JABUQX010111166.1, read on the forward strand.
GAACTAATGGAAGCCGTGAAAGAGATGGCTGGCACTATATGTCTGCTTGTTAAAGAAAAAAGCCAACCAGCCGATGATCGAAATTCGAGACGTGGCAGGAGTCAGATCAGAAAGTCGAGGTATGATAACAATAACGTCTTTGAAAATGCCATAAACGACTATTGTTATTACCATTCTTGCTTCTTACACAAAGCATATAGATGTGAATATGAAGACTGTCCCCTCTACCCCTTACTCTTCGCACAAAGAGGAACAAATGCCTCACAAAATACACACCAACAGGCGGGAAATTCCTGAAGCGGCTGTTTTCCATAACATCTGAAAGCATTCGGGAAATTTTAAATTCTCACAATAGAAAAGTGACCTATCATCCTGAAGTAGTAGTTATAAATAACACTGATATTAATAATGAAAAAAATAATGCATAGAATATTGAAAATGAAAATACTGAAAAGATCATGAGAATAAATATAGAAAATATAGACGAAAATAGTACCGAAAATGATATGAATACAATTAATAATAATAATAATAATAATAATAATAATAATAATAATAATAATAATAATAATAATAATAATAATAATAATAATAATAATAATAATAATAATAATAATAATAATAATAATAATAACAACAACAACAACAACAACAACAACAACAACAACAACAACAACAACAACAACAACAACAACAACAACAATAATAATAATAATAATAATAATAATAATAATAATAATAATAATAATAATAATAATAATCATAATCATAATCATAATAATAATAATAATAATAATAATAATAATAATAATAATAATAATAATAATAATAATAATAATAATAATAATAAAAATCATAATCATCATAATAAGAATAAAGGAAAGAAAAATATAAATACTACTACTACTGATAAAAATAATAATAAATATAATAATAATAAAAATGAAATCACCGACAATATTCTGTGCAGAACTGTTAAAAATGACTAAAATGTCATCATAAATAAGGAAAATGTTCAGAATAAGGTCGAATATATTGGTCAAGTAAATTATGGTAATGTACACACAAAAGATATTCTAGGGTCTGTACAACTATCGAACGCTAGTTACACCTTTTTTAATAAGATTGCATGTAATAATAATTTGCTTAATATAGTTGCAGGTGAAGACAATGAAACAGGTATCACCCCAAGTCTGGTTGAAAGTTTTAAAAACGATAAATGCAGTAGCGTTGAAAAAGTTTTTAACCAAGACCAGACGGGAGAGAAAGCTTGTGTGATTGCCGACCTTAAACTATATCAAGTGTATGATATTTTAAATAATAGGGAATTGATTATTGATTCCGGATCGGAGCTCAATATCTTTCAAACAGATGCAACTGCAATGAGGAAGCCCCCAATAGGTCATTATGCTAGCTGCTAATAATACTAAAATTGCCATTTATGAAATAAAAACTATTGAATTTGATATAAATCTAGGTCGTAAATATGTTGATAAATTCTATATTTCAAATGTTAATCTAAATATTTTGTGGCTTCCGTTTCTGAAACATTTTGGGCTGGGAATAGATTTCAAACAAGATATTTTAATAGATCCCTTAACCAATCAAGCTATAAAATTAATTAGAAATATAAATTTTAAAGATAAATTTGTGCATAAAATTTTATAGCTAAATGTAAATTTTAAAGATAAATTTGTGCATAAAATTTTATCCCTAATAGTTCTATATTCTATGATGACTTGTTGATGAAATATAAAGACTTGTTCCTAAATCCTTATAAGACAGAAAATAATTATATAAAGAGTAAACAAAAGGAAAAATGGATAGACATTTTTTAGAAATACAAAGGTAAAATCAGTAATAAACGGTTAATAAACGAAGAGGGTCAGGTAACTACTAATGAAGAGCAGGCAGTAATACCTGAAAGGGTTTTAATAGAACTAGCAAACACCTATCCTTATAAGGTGAATATTAAGGGCCCACCTATCTCAATGAGACCCCGTAAAATCCCTCACAAGTTATATTCTCAAACTAGAGCTGAATTGCTACAGGAATATTAAAAGAACTAACTCTCCATGGGCCTTTCCTATTTCTGTCCTTGAAAAGAGTAACAATCGAATAAGGTTAATTTCGGACTTCAGGGAATTAAATAAGAGGGCTGAACAAGAACCCTACGGATTGCCCACATTGCAGGATGGAATCTTCACATTGCAAGGTTGCAAATACTTCAGTAAACTTGACCTAAACCAAGCGTTCTACGCGATACCACTCCATAAAGAAAGCATGAAATACGATACAATTACAAGTAATATGGGAAATTTCAGTTACACTTGCTTACCTATGGAATTTTTTTCCTCTACATTTATTTTTCAAAAATTTATAAACATCCTTCTCCAGGACATTAATAACACTCAAATTTATATGGATGACTTTCTTATTCACACTAAGACAGAAGAAGAACACAAATTTGTCCTTGAAAAAGTACTGAAGAGGCTTCACTACTTACATATCAGCCTAAATCCGACAAAATGCAAGATAGGAGAAAAAGAGATAGATTATCTTGGATACACTATAAACGCCGATGGTGTCCACCCAAATTATGATAAGGTCAAAGATATTTTAGAGATCAAAAAGCCTAAAACGATTAGAGAATTAAGAGCCTTTCTTGGAAGACTTGGGTTTTACCGTAATACATTAGTGTGCCTGGCAGATATCATTTCTCCGCTCAACATATACTTACGAGGAAAACCGTATTCAAGAAGGCGCATCCAGTGGACTGACGCTGCCGAAAAAGCTTTTGAAAATGATAAAAAAGCCATCCAACACGCTTCAACACTGACCTACCCAAGTGTGTCAGGACCAATAAAGATCATGATACATACCACCAATGTCGCCATTGCAAGCGCAATATTGACAGATGAAAAGGAAAGCCTACCTATTGCATTTTACAGCAGCATTTTATCTCCTACTGAACGTAACTATGATAATCAGGGTTGTGGAGTCGGTTCAAAAATTTTCCGACTCCGACTCCGACTCCGACTCCGACTCCACCCTCTTCAAAATTACCGACTCCAACTCCGACCTCTTGAAAATTACCGACTCAGACTCCACCCTTTTTGGAAAATTACCGACTCCGGGACTCCGTAACTCCCCGACTCCGACTCCACCCTTTCAAAATTCTGCGACTCCAACTCCAACTCCGTCTCCACTCTCTTCAAAACTGCCGACTCCCCGACTCCGACTAGACTCCGACTCCACAACCCTGATGATAATACCAACAAATTACTTGTGTGCTTGAACAAAGTCATGAGAAAGTATGGTTATTTAGTAGCTGGACGAAAATTGACGATCCATAGGCAAGAAAGAGAGTTGATCAACAAATATAAACGAGTCAATGATTTTCAAAATCAAAATATGAGAGAAGTACGGCAGTTAAATTTCCTCAGCTCTTTCAACGTAGAATGGAAGTTAATTAATTAATATAAAGAAAAATTCACTTTCTGAATACCTACTGTGCAATCAAATAATTGACAACGAAGTTGATTGCAATGTCAACGTAACCATGGAAACTGAAAAAGGGGCGGAGCATCAAAATTTCTCAGCAATGACAGCGACGCTGAATCAGTAAAAGAGAACGGGATTGGTTCCAAAATGAGCGCCTCAGCAAATCAGAGCGAAGGACAGAAAGCTAAAATTGAAGAATCTGAGCGCAAATGTTTAAATGCCAGCTGGCGCGTGCCACTCTCTCCTGAATTGAAAGGATGGTCAAGAAGGAATGTGAAAGGCGAAACCGCACGCGCCAAACCCATAATTTCGAAAGAAGGGATAGATTCAGTACTTTTAACAACAGCTGTCCCACATTCCACAAATGCTTCTCATTCTAAGTGTGGGAAAATTTCAAATTTAGATGAAACGTCTATGCCAGTGGATGAGCGAATAGCCTTAGAAAATAAATTGTTAGATGAATTTAAAACTCAAAATGTACACAACGAAGATGGGCGTAAGCGAAAAGAAGAATCAATAGAGATAAAAACTGTTAATTTAGTTACAAAAGCACATGTGGAATTGATAAAAAGATTTAAAAAAGAAATAGATTACCAAAGACATTAGTGGAAAAACAAACAAAAAGATAAATATATATAAACATTACTATTAGATAAAGAAAATAGTTCACTTAATATTAAAAAGCAGAAGTTCTGGTACAAAAAGGAAGAAACCCAATTATATGTATATATATCGTTAAATTATGCTAGATATATATATCTACAGAAGAGATATATATATATAATATTATATATATACTATATATATATATATATATATGTATATATATATATTATATATATATATATATATATATATATATCGTTAAATTATGCTAGATTATTTTTCCAGAAGAGATTAGATGAGATTATTCGCATGACTCATCTCCAGGGACACCTGGGCATTTCACGCAGTCTTACTGCAGTAAAAGCGGACTTTGTATTTCAAAGCATGCATAAAAGGGTCAAGAATATTGTCAGATCTTGCCCCCAATGTCAAATAAGCAAGGTGAGTACAAAAATAAACCCAATTTATGGTAAATATCGGGAAGTCAGTTATAAGTTTCAGTCAATGAATGCGGATATAGTAAAATTGCCACCCTGTAATGGTTGCAAGCACTCATTTACCCTCGTTGAAAGATATTCTCACTATGTATGGGCTTTCCCTCTCAAAGATATAACTAAAGAAACAGTAGTAAAAGTGTTAATCAACGAGATCGTGCCTCATACGGGCGTACCAGACCACCTGGTCACAGACAAAGGAGCTAATTACACTTCACATTTATTTGAGGGTGTGTGTCGGCTACTAGGCATCTGTCATACCACGACTGCCAGATATAATCCCCAGGCCAATTCCAAGGTGGAGTCTTTTCACAAGACCCTATTGAATTGTATAAGAACAATGCTCCACGAACCGGAGATGAAAAATCAACAATGGCTAGACGTTTTGCCGTTCGTTCTTTTCGCAGTCAGGCAGGCTCCTATCTCAGAGAGTGGCATAAGTGCAAGTAAAATTTTATACGAGCAAAATGTGAATATAACTGGAAGATTTTTAAATACAGAAGTGCCCTATAAACCCATGACATATGATAATTACATAGAAAAACTCGCTGGATTGATTGCTAAACCACTGGCAAAAAGAACCAATCTACGGAATAGGAATGTCTTCCTACCTAAGAACTTGAAAGATGCAAAATATTTATTAGTAAAGAATCAACAGTATGGTGTCGGTAAGCTAGAACCAAAATATAGTGGCCTCTATCAGGTGGTGAAAATAACAAATAACAATGCAAACCTGATTAAAGGTGATAAAATAGTAGTGGAAAATCTCAGAAATGTGAAAATATTCTATAGCCTTGTTACCTCTCCATCAGAAAAGGGGAATAAAAATGATAAATGAAAAAGAAAAGAGAAATAGGAAATAATAGAGGATGTCTCCTGTGAAAGAAAATAGTAGAGACGATCTTATGAAAAAGAACAAATTGAAAATTTGTTAAAGTGTATTATTTAATCATATTGTAGTTCTTCACCCTCTCTCAAGTATTATTTCCTCTGTTCTTCATTTCATTTTCCTTTAAATTTATTGTAAAAATGTAGAAGGTGGGTGTGACATATATGAATGAGGGATAAACACATTGCTTCACAAGTGTTTATAAGCCCATTCATCTGTGTCATATCTCCAGAGGTCACCAATATAGAGTGAAAATTAGGAGAGTAGGGACGATCATGTAAGACATTTGCATGTATGTCATAGTGTGATGTACACCTATGTACGAGGCAAACTTGCTAACCTCACCCGTGTACAATCTCTTACGATCATTGGTGAACCTTTATATAACTGCCCTTGTAACTAAGCAAATTCATATTATAGAAGAAACAGTTAAAGCATCTATCCCCCCCCCTCAGGTGGGAGAAATGCCAAAGATTTGAATATAAGTGGCTGGGAGTCCGCAAGGAACGAGAGCCAAACTGAAATGGGATTTGTTTTGTAGGCTTCCACTCTGTGAAGTCGGGTTTAGATTAATGGCGGGGACCATATGTAATAAGTGCTGTAATTAACATGTATTGAAGTTTAATTATATGCCGATCAATTGTTCCCATTGTCATCTAAATCATTTACCAATTTTATTGATTGTCAAATTGTCAATTATCATTCTTGAATCGTTTTAATAAACAATAAACAACAGATCTATCATTCACACACCCAAATATTGATTTATTGCTATAAATTAAAAGACCTGGAGTATCTCGGTCTATAACTTTTGGTCAACCCGTCGTGACAAATTAAAACATTAATATATATATATATATATATATATTTATATAATAACTATATATATATATATATATATATATATATATATTTATATGTATTATATATATATATATATATACTATATATATATATATATATATATATATATAAAAAAATATATAGTATATATATATATATATATATATATATATATATATATATATATATATATATATATATTATATATATTATTATGGGTGTGTGTATATATGTGGTGTGGGTGTGGGTGGGAGTGTGGGTGTGGGTGTGGGTGGGGTGTGGGTGTGGTTTTGGTGGGTATCATTACGGGTTGGGTGTGGGTTGTCGCGTTTGGGTGTGGGGGTGGTATGAGTCAGGGGTTAGGCGTTCGAGTTTTTTTCTTTAGTTGTAGCGAGTTAATAATTATCGTAACCCATTCAACATGGAATATCTATGCTGGTGGTGTCACCTTCGTCGAGTCAGGGTTACGTACCTAAAAAGGGTCTAGACCTCTTAAAATTTTTGGAACCCCCCCCCCCTTTTTTTTTCTTGGGAAAAAAAAGTCTTAGAGACATCGTATCTCCCTCAAACTTGGTACGAACGTTTTTGAAGATGCAACTTCGTACGAGGTGAGGTTACGTTTCCCAATCCCTGTAAGGGGGATGGCAGCCCCGCTTAAGTTTTCTCGATTAAAATTTAAATTTTTGCGGTAAAATTTCATCCCAATTATGAAATTAAGTTTATAAATATATATATAATATTATATATATTATATATATATTATATATATATATATTATATATAATAATATATATATATATATATATATATTATATATATATATAATATAATATATATATATATATTATATAATATATATATATATTAATATATATATATATATATATATCACACTCATCCTTCAGAACAACATCTTATTAGACACCAATTTACACTCATCCTTCAGAAAACATCTTACAGACATCACCTTATATCCACTTATCCATATACACATTACTTATATAAACACTTCTCTTCTAGACAAATCCCCATCCCCCACAGACATCCCTATCCCTTATAACCCTATGTGTGGGGGAGAAAATTGCCTCAGCAAAATGTTCTTGCGTTTCGCAGAAGGCGACTAAATGGGACAGTTGTAGTTTGGTTGGGCTGCCCACTTACCACTTATCTTTTCCAGGAATGCTAATGATGCATGCCTCGGAGAAGTTCGTAAATCGCCGTAAGCGACCTTTCTATCTTTAGGCGACAATGTATGAATCGTATGGTTACATGGAATGTCAGAGGAATAAATGATGAGGAGAAGAAGAGAGAGGTGATGAATGTATTTAGAAAGGCTTAATCTGATTTCCTCGCTGTGACTGAAACAAAGATGAAAGAAAAAGTTCAAAATGAGTGGTGTGGTTTGAAGTGTGTATGTGCTGGCGTGGAAAGGAATGAAAGGGGGAGAGAAGGAGTTGCAATTCTAATGAATGACCTGTGGTACAAAGCTATGGTAGATTTTGTCTGTGTGAGTAATAGAATTCTAATGGTTAAAATTATGTCTGAAAAGGTTAAGGTATTTGTGGTTGCGACATATAGTCCATCTTTGTGTAATGTGCAAGTTTGCAAGAAAGTGCGATTTTCTAGGATAATCTGGATGATGTTTTGGATGAGGTGAGTAGAAGCTTCAGATTGATTGTGTTGGGTGACCTCAGTGGTTGGATAGGTGATCAGAAAAGGGATGGTATAAGGGGAGAATGGTAGGAAGATGTTTGATTTCTGTGAGGAGAGAGGTATGTGTATAAGTAATACTTTCTTTGAACACAAGAGCATTCCTAAGTATACTAGAGTTGTTATAGGTAGAGATGGTATCGAAGTGAAAAGAATGATTAATTTTGTGTTAGTGAAGAATGAGAAGAATGAGATGTTGAAATATGTGTTGAATATTAAATCAGTGAGAGGTTGGGAATGGAATCGGATCGTTATGTGTTTATGTAAAATGTAGTTAGTGGGAGCTTGGATGGAGAGGAAGGTGATAAGGAAGGAAGTTGGTAGAATTAAGAGTGAGAAGTTAAGTGAATAAGGTAATAAGAATAAGCATTTAAGAGCGCTTTCAAATAAATCAGTTGAATGTGAACAAGTTGAAACTGAGCAAATCTGTAAGCAAATAATGGAAGCGGTTGTTAGTAGTGCAAATGAAGTATGTGGATGTGCTAAAAATCAAAAAAAAAAATGTTATCATCTTTTACGAAGTAACAGTAGTGGTGAATGAGAGGTGATACAAGTGGTTAAAAGTAAAAAAAGAAGCGGGGGTTGAATGTACAAAAGCCAATGATGAGTTTTAAAAGAAGATGCTTGGAATTATATAAGGAGCGAAAAAGGAAATACAAGAAGATGCATACATAGTAGGAAAAAGAGTTAATGTACAGTTTTGGAAGGATTGAAGAAAGGAGGACTTACAGGAATAGGAAAGTCTTCTGAAGATAAGCATCGAAAGGTTTAAGAATGAGAATTAAGGGGAATCTGCTTAGAATTAATGAATAGGGATGGTGCTTTCGTAATTAAAGAAATGGGGGTGTGAGGGGACAGTGGAGGGAACACTTCGAAAATCTGGATAGCATTGGAAGTAATGAAGAGGTAATAGTGAATGTGCGTGGGTTTGATCGTGCAAGAAGGAAAGAGTATTTTGGGGAGATGAGGTCACTAGTAAAAGGGGGTAATGGGTAGAGAGTTTGGTAAGAGTGAAGAGAGTGAGAAAGTTGAAGGATGGGTAAATCTGCAGGTATAGAATGAAATTACTGGATAAATGATCAAGAACGGAGGCGAGATCGGGATTGATGGATTTAGAAGTTGTTTAATAAAGGTTATCGAAAGGTATAGTTTCGAGGATTGAAAGGAGAACAGTAATGTACATTACATAGGGTAAGGGGGATAAGAGTAACTGTAGAAATTATAGAGGAATTTGTTTATTGAGTGTAGGGAAGACATTTACTGGTATTTTTGTCGAAAGAGTGAGTCTAGTGACTGAAGGACTGATAGGTGAAGAACAAGAAGCGTTTAGAAGTGGTAGAAGATGCGTCGATCAAATCTTTGCATTGCAACAAAAGGATTGAGAAAATGAAAGAGAAGAAAAATTATATTAGGTTTTATGCATTTGCCACAGGCGTATGATTGGAATAGGGAAACTCTATGGAACCGTTGTAAGTGATTATTGGTGTGGCGGTAGGCTCTCTGAATCGAATCAAAAAGTATTTATGACGATAGTGAAGCGTTTGTAAAAATAAGGAGCTAAAAGTGATTGGTTTAATAATTGGTTTAATGTATATGGATTTGGGTTATGAAAGAATTAGAGGTGGGGGTGCCAGGAGATGGGTGTTAGAATTGATGGAGAATGGAAGA
>JABUQX010111166.1:27500-35395 GCA_015478945.1 Trachelipus rathkii
ACAGACAAAATCTACCATAGCTTTGTACCACAGGTCATTCATTAGAATTGCAACTCCTTCTCTCCCCCTTTCATTCCTTTCCACGCCAGCACATACACACTTCAAACCACACCACTCATTTTGAACTTTTTCTTTCATCTTTGTTTCAGTCACAGCGAGGAAATCAGATTAAGCCTTTCTAAATACATTCATCACCTCTCTCTTCTTCTCCTCATCATTTATTCCTCTGACATTCCATGTAACCATACGATTCATACATTGTCGCAAAAAGATAGAAGGTCGCTTACGGCGACTACGACCTTCTCCGAGGCATGCATTAGCATTCCTGGAAAAAGATAAGTGGTAGTGGGCAGCCAACCTAACTAACACTGTCCATTTAGTCGCCTTCTGCGATACGCAGAACATTTGCTGTAGGCAATTTCTCTCCCCCACATATAAACTTATAAGGGATAGGGATGTCTGTAAGATATTGTCTAGAAGAGAAGTGTTTATATAAGTATGTGTATATGATAAGTGGATATAAGGTGATGTCTGTAAGATGTTGTCTGAAGGATGAGTGTAAATATGGTGTCTATAAGATGTTGTCTGAAGGATGAGTGTGGTATATAATAAATATATATATTATATATATAAATATATATATATATATATATATATATATATATATATATATATATATATATATATATATATATATATATATATATATATAATAATATATAGTATATATATATATATATATATACTATATATTATTAATATTTATAAATTTAATTTCATAAATCGGGATGAAATTTTACCGCAAAAATTTAAATTTTAATCGAGAAAAACTTTAAGCGGGGCTGCATCCCCCTACAGGGGATGTAGGGAAACGTAACCTCACCTTCACGAACGAAGTTGCATCTTCAAAAAAACGTTCGTAGCAAGTTGAGTTGGGATACGAGGTCTCTAAGACTTCCGTTGCTAGGGACCAAGAAAGCCGTTGCTAGACCCTTTTTAGGGATACGTAACCCTGACTACGACGAGGTGACACCACCAGCTATAGATATACCATGTTTGAATGGGTTACGATAATTATAACTTGCTACACTAAAGAAAATAAAAACTCGAACCCTAACCCTCTGACTCAATACCACACCCACACCCAAACCGACACCCACACCCACACCCACACCCACACCCACACCCACACCCACACCCACACCCACACCCACACCCACACCCCACCCACAATATACACACACCCATATAATATATATATATATAATATATATATTATATATATAATATATATAATATAAATCTATTAAAATTAACTTATAAAATAATATATATATATATATATATATATATATATATATATATATTATATAATATACATATATATATATATAGATATATATATATTATATATATATATATATATTAATAATATAATTATATATATAATTATATATATCAATATATATATATACTATATATATATATATATATATATATATAGACCGAGATACTCCAGGTCTTTTAATTTATAGCAATAAATCAATATTTGGGTGTGTGAATGATAGATCTGTTGTTTATTGTTTATTAAAACGATTCAAGAATGATAATTGACAATTTGACAATCAATAAAATTGGTAAATGATTTAGATGACAATGGGAACAATTGATCGGCATATAATTAAACTTCAATACACGTTAATTACAGCACTTATTACATATGGTCCCCGCCATTAATCTAAACCCGACTTCACAGAGTGGAAGCCTACAAAACAAATCCCATTTCAGCTTGGCTTTCGTTCCTTGCGGACTCACCCAAGCCACTTATATTTGAATCTTTCGCACTTCCACCAGAGGGGGGGGGGAGTGGATGCTTTAACTGTTTCTTCTATAATATGAATTTGCTTAGTTACAAGGGCAGTTATATAAAGGTTCACCAATGATCGTAAGAGATTGTACACGGGTGAGGTTAGCAAGTTTGCCTCGTACATAGGTGTACATCACACTATGACATACATGCAAATGTCTTACATGACCGTCCCTACTCTCCTAATTTTCACTCTATATTGGTGACCTCTGGAGATATGATACAGATGAATGGGCTTATAAGGAATTGGGAAGCAATTGTTTATCACTCATTCATATCTGTCACACCCACCTTCTACATTTTACAATAAATTTAAAGGAAAGTGAAATGAAGAACAGAGGAAATACTACTTGAGAGAGGGTAAAGAACTACAATATGATTAAATAATACACCTTAACAAATTTTCAATTTGTTATAATTTTCATAAGATCGTCTCTACTCTTTTCTTTCTTAGGAGACATCCTCTATTATTTCTTATTTCTCTTTTCTTTTTCATTTATCATTTTTATTTCCTTTTTCTGATGGAGAGGTTATAAAACAAGGCTATAAAATATTTTCACATTTCTGAGATTTTCCACTACTACTTTATCTCCTTTGATTAGATGAGCATTGTTATTTGTTATTTTTACCACCTGATAGGGTCCACTATATTTTGGTTCGAGCTTACCGACACCATACTGTTTATTCTTTACTAATAAATATTTTGCATCTTTTAAATTCTTCGGTTGAAAGATATTCCTATTCCGTAGGTTGGTTATTTTTGCCAGTGGTTTAGCAATCAGTCCAGCGAGTTTTTCTATGTAATTATCATAAGTCATTGGCCTATCTGGCACTTCTGTATTTAGTAAACCACAAGGTATATTCACATTTTGCCCATATAAAATCTTACTGGGACTTATTCCACTCTCTGAGATAGGAGCCTGCCTGACTGCGAAAAGAACGAACGGCAAAACGTCTAGCCATTGTTGATTTCTTATCTCGGGCTCGATGAGCATGGCTCTAATACAATTTAATAGGGTTTTATGAAAAGACTCCACCTTGGCATTGGCCTGGGGATTATATCTGGCAGTCGTGGCATGACAGATGCCTAGTAGCCGACACACACCCTCAAATAAATGTGAAGTGTAATTCACTCCTCGGTCAGTAACCAAGCTTTCTTCTACACTCGTATGCGGAAAGATCTCGTGGATTAGCACTTTCACTATTGTTTCTTTTGTTATATCTTTGATTGGGAAAGCCCAGACGTAGTGGGAATACCTGTCGATGATAGTAAAAAGATACTTATAGCCATTGCAGGGGGGTAACTTGACTATGTCCGCGTTCATTGCCTGAAATTTATAACTTACTTCTAGGTACTTTCCATAAGCATGATTTATTTTTCTCCCGACCTTGCTTACTTGAAACTGATGGCAGGTTCTCACAAGATTTTTCACTCTTTTATGTATACTGGGGAATACAAAGTCCGCTTTTACTGCGGTGACACAGCGGTTAATTCCGAGATGCCCTTGGAGGTGGGTTATTTGTATTACTTCACTGATATTCTCTTCTGGAAGAATAATTCTAGCATAATTTAACGATATATATATATAATATATTATATATATATATATATATAATATATATATATATATATATATATATATATATAATATATTATATATATATATATATATATACTATATATATATATATTTTTATATATTTTTAAGATATATATACATATAATTGGATTTCTTCCTTTTTGTACCAGAACTTCTGCTTTTTAATATTAAGTGAACTCTTTTCTTTATCTAATAGTAATGTTTGTATATATTTATCTTTTTGTTTGTTTTTCACTAATGTCTTTGTAATCTATTTCTTTATGGAATCTTTTTATAATTTCAACATGTGCTTTGGTGACTAAATTGACAGTTTTTATCTCTATTAAATCTGTATTCATTTTAGATATAGCATCTTTTTCTGTATCTTGCGTTTCCCATTTTTGTAATGATTCATTTTCTAAAGCTATCCGTTTCTCTACTTGGATATTCTGTTCATCTAAATTTGAAATTTTCCCACACTTAGAATGAGAAGCATTTGTGGAATGTGGGACAGCTGTTGTTAAAAGTACTGAATCTATCCCTTCTTTCGAAATTATGGGTTTGGCGCGTGCGGTTTCGCCTTTCACATTCCTTCTCGACCATCCTTTCAATTCAGGAGAGAGTGGCAAGCGCCAGCTGGCATTTAAACATTTGCGCTCAGATTCTTCAATTTCAGCTTTCTGTCCTTCGCTCTGATTTGCTGAGACGCTCATTTCAGAACCAATCCCGTTCTCTTTTACTGATTCAACGTCGCTGTCATTGCTGAGAAATTTTGATGCTCCGCCCCTTTTTCAGTTTCCATGGTTACGTTGACATTGCAATCAACTTCGTTGTCAATTATTTGATTGCACAGTAGGTATTCAGAAAGTGAATTTTTCTTTATATTAATTAATTAACTTCCATTCTACGTTGAAAGAGCTGAGGAAATTTAACTGCCGTACTTCTCTCATATTTTGATTTTGAAAATCATTGACTCGTTTATATTTGTTGATCAACTCTCTTTCTTGCCTATGGATCGTCAATTTTCGTCCAGCTACTAAATAACCATACTTTCTCATGACTTTGTTCAAGCACACAAGTAATTTGTTGGTATTATCATCAGGGTTGTGGAGTCGGAGTCGGAGTCGCGAAGTCGGGGAGTCGGCAGTTTTGAAGAGAGTGGAGTCGGAGTTGGAGTTGGAGTCGGCAATTTTGAAAAGGGTGGAGTCGGAGTCGGAGTCGGAGTCGGAGTCGGTAATTTTCAAAAGGGTGGAGTCTGAGTCGGTAATTTTCAAGAGGTCGGAGTTGGAGTCGGTAATTTTGAAGAGGGTGGAGTCGGGAGTCGAGTCGAGTCGGCAGTCGGAAAAATTTTTGACCGACATCCACAACCCTGATTTATCATAGTTACGTTCAGTAGGAGATAAAATGCTGCTGTAAAATGCAATAGGTAGGCTTTCCTTTTCATCTGTCAATATTGCGCTTGCAATGGCGACATTGGTGGTATGTATCATGATCTTTATTGGTCCTGACACACTTGGGTAGGTCAGTGTTGAAGCGTGTTGGATGGCTTTTTTATCATTTTCAAAAGCTTTTTCGGCAGCGTCAGTCCACTGGATGCGCCTTCTTGAATACGGTTTTCCTCGTAAGTATATGTTGAGCGGAGAAATGATATCTGCCAGGCACACTAATGTATTACGGTAAAACCCAAGTCTTCCAAGAAAGGCTCTTAATTCTCTAATCGTTTTAGGCTTTTTGATCTCTAAAATATCTTTGACCTTATCATAATTTGGGTGGACACCATCGGCGTTTATATTGTATCCAAGATAATCTATCTCTTTTTCTCCTATCTTGCATTTTGTCGGATTTAGGCTGAAATGTAAGTAGTGAAACCTTTTCAGCACTTTTTCAAGGACAAATTTGTGTTCTTCTTTCGTCTTATTGTGAATAAGAATGTCTTCCATATAATTTTGTGTGTTATTAATGTCCTGGAGAAGGATGTTTATAAATTTTTGAAAAATAAATGGAGAGGATAAAAATTCCATAGGTAAGCAAGTGTAACTGAAATTTCCCATATTACTTGTAATTGTATCGTATTTCATGCTTTCTTTATGGAGTGGGATCGCGTAGAACGCTTGGGTTAGGTCAAGTTTACTGAAGTATTTGCAACCTTGCAATGTGAAGATTCCATCCTGCAATGTGGGCAATCCGTAGGGTTCTTGTTCAGCCCTCTTATTTAAATCCCTGAAGTCCGAAATTAACCTTATTCGATTGTTACTCTTTTCAAGGACAGACATACGAAAGGCCCATGGAGAGTTAGTTCTTTTAATATTCCTGTAGCAATTCAGCTCTAGTTTGAGAATATAACTTGTGAGGGATTCTCCGAGGTCTCATCAAGATAGGCAGGCCCTTCATATTCACATTATAAGGATAGGTGTTTGCTAGTTCTATTAAAACCCTTTCAGGTATTACTGCCTGCTCTTCATTAGTAGTTACCTGACCCTCTTCGTTTATTAATGCTATGCTCCTGCTACTGATTTTACCTTTGTATTTCTAAAAAATGTCTATCCATTTTTCCTTTTGTTTACTCTTTATATAATTATTTTCTGTCTTATAAGGATTTAGGAACAAGTCTTTATATTTCATCAACAAGTCATCATAGAATATAGAACTATTAGGGACATGCATAGAGGAGAGAGAAATGGTCGCAGAAGGACATAAAATTTTATGCACAAATTTATCTTTAAAATTTATATTTCTAATTAATTTTATAGCTTGATTGGTTAAGGGATCTATTAAAATATCTTGTTTGAAATCTATTCCCAGCCCAAAATGTTTCAGAAACGGAAGCCACAAAATATTTAGATTAACATTTGAAATATAGAATTTATCAACATATTTACGACCTAGATTTATATCAAATTCAATAGTTTTTATTTCATAAATGGCAATTTTAGTATTATTAGCAGCTAGCATATGACCTATTGGGGGCTTCCTCATTGCAGTTGCATCTGCTTGAAAGATATTGAGCTCTGATCCGGAATCAATAATCAATTCCCTATTATTTAAAATATCATACACTTGATATAGTTTAAGGTCGGCAATCACACAAGCTTTCTCTCCCGTCTGGTCTTGGTTAAAAACTTTTTCAACGCTACTGCATTTATCGTTTTTAAAACTTTCAACCAGACTTGGGGTGATACCTGTCTCATTGTCTTCACCTGCAACTATATTAAGCAAATTATTATTACATGCAATCTTATTAAAAAAGGTGTAACTAGCGTTCGATAGTTGTACAGACCCTAGAATATCTTTTGTGTGTACATTACCATAATTTACTTGACCAATATATTCGACCTTATTCTGAACATTTTCCTTATTTATGATGACATTTTAGTCATTTTTAACAGTTCTGCACAGAATATTGTCGGTGATTTCATTTTTATTATTATTATATTTATTATTATTTTTATCAGTAGTAGTAGTATTTATATTTTTCAATCCTTTCTCTTATGAAATGATGATAATGATTTTTTTATTATTATTATTATTATTATTATTATTATTATTATTATTATTATTATTATTATTATTATTATTATTATTATTATTATTATTATTATTATTATTATTATTATTATTTTTATTATTATTATTATTATTATTATTATTATTATTGTTGTTGTTGTTGTTGTTGTTGTTGTTGTTGTTGTTGTTGTTGTTGCTGTTGTTGTTGATGTTTATTATTATTATTATTATTATTATTATTATTATTATTATTATTATTATTATTATTATTATTATTATTATTATTATTATTATTATTATTATTATTATTATTATTATTATTATAAGAAATTGAATACATATCATTCGGGGAATTTTTATGTTCTATATCTTGATATATTTTCTCAGTCAAATAAATCTATTTCAAAATTCCAAGCATTATTGTTTTTCATTATTAATATCAGTTGTTATTTATAACTACGTACATTACGTTGAAAAGTCACTTTTCTATTGTGAGAATTTAAAATTTCCCGAATGCTTTCAGATGTTATGGAAAACAGCCGCTTCAGGAATTTCCCGCCTGTTGGTGTGTATTTTGTGAGGCATTTGTTCCTCTTTGTGCGAAGAGTAAGGGGTAGAGGGGACAGTCTTCATATTCACATTTATATGCTTTGTGTAAGAAGCAAGAATGGTAATAACAATAGTCGTTTATGGCATTTTCAAAGACGTTATTGTTATCATACCTCGACTTTCTGATCTGACTCCTGCCACGTCTCGAATTTCGATCATCGGCTGGTTGGCTTTTTTCTTTAACAAGCAGACATATAGTGCCAGCAATCTCTTTCACGGCTTCCATTAGTTCAGCCAATTGGCTTGAAATTGTGTCATGATCTTTGTGGGAGGAGGCGTTCCTTTTCATTTGAGTTACTCTATCTGTTTTGAGAGTCAGGCTCAAGGACGTCTGT
>JABUQX010111167.1:0-32500 GCA_015478945.1 Trachelipus rathkii
AGAGGAGTGTTATATATATTATTTTTTATTATTGTATTTTAATATAATAATAATATTTTTTTATTATTATTTAGTTTAATATATTATATTATTTTATATTCTTATATTATTATATATTGTTATATTTTATATATATATTTATATAATATATTATATATATATATAGTATATAATATATAGTTGGTATATATATATATATATATATATATATATATATATAGTATAGTATATCTTATATATATATATATAGGGTATATATATATTATAGTATACTATATATATATATTATATAAGTATATTATATATATTATATATAGAGATATAGTAATATATATAATGTATATATATATTATAGTATATATATATATTATTTATATATATATATATATACTTATAATATAGATATATATTAATATATATGATTAATATATATATATATATATTGATTATTAGTATATATATAATATATATATATATATTTTATATATATATATATATTAATATGATGATCCTGAGTATTAAAATATATATATATAATATAATATATATATATATATATATATATATATATATATATATATATATATATATATATATATATATATATATATATATATAGTATAATATATATATAAATTGTATATAGTATATATATATATACTATTTATTAAAATAGTTATATTATATTATGTATAGTATTGTACCTATTAGGATTATATCTTTATATAGTTTTTGATAAGTTATAGTATATAGTGATACTTGTTATATATCTATAGATACTATATATATATAGCATATTACTATGATGAATAGTCCGTCGCCCTCGTAGAACCGTGAGGTCTAATAGAACGCGGTTTGCTATACTGCGGTTGGTAAAAAGATGAAAAGAAAAATTAAAATTACAAAAATACAAAAATAAAATTAACATTCTTTAATATATACATATGTTAAAATTGGTTTAACTTTAAAATTTTATATTAAAGTTCTTAGGCTATTCAATAAAAAAAATAAAAAAAATTATTTCCAAATTTATAAAGGTGAATAAATTGTGTATTTTTTTCATTTAAAAAAAATACATTTTTGTTCAATTTAAGATGCTAGATATGTCCAGTACTATACTGTAATGCAATAATTATCCTACTAATTAACCAGTCAATAGCATATATTTATATATTGTACTGTAAATGACATTATATCTTCAAATTTATTTAATTATTATTAAGGATAAATAAAATTCTGCTGTTATTTTATTCACCTTATACAAAGGTGAAGAAACCAAAGAAACCAAATAATTATAAGAAATTACTGCCCCAAAATATACACCCTGTAAAAAACATAAATTGAAGACAATTTTACAAGGAAAATCTAATAACAACTCAACTCAAGCTCAACCAATTCCAGGAATATACAAAATAAAATTTAATTCATGCCCAAACTTTTAAATAGGAGAGACTACAGATCTGAAAAAGAGAATCCATCAACATAGTTACGACCTTCAGACAGATAGCCTAAATTCTGCTCTTGTCAAACATGGGAACCTAAACAGTAATCATACTGACACAAAAAACTACCAAATCATTCAAAAAAACGGAAACTAATATAAAATAAAATTGATAAAAAGCTTGCTTACTTTTAACACCAAGTCACAACATATGAATGCAATAGAAGGAGAAATAAAAATGGATCCCGTACTCAATAATATACTTCTGACTGAGAAGAAATGGTAGATCATCCTACACAATGTTAAAGAAAACAACCAACCAAGACCAAATCCTGATAGAAACTAACTATATGCAAATCAATTGGAAGCGCACGAAATAAAATTGAATAAAGTCTACAAAGGCTGAAAGGCCTCTCCAAGTGATAGGTTTCCCCATTCCTTATGTGTTTTTAATGTAGGCTTTTTATAATGTCTTGTGTATGCTTACATTAAAAATTTTTACGATTTAAATTTTGTTCTTACTAAATATTACCATTAAAAATATTCTTATTTTGCTATATTTATATATATATATATATATGTATATAATATATATATATATATAGTATATAAATATATAATATATATAATATATAATATATATATAATGAGTAGTATAGTATATATATATAGAATAAATATATATATATATTTTATTATTATTTTATTTTTATTATCATTTTATATAAAATTTTATATTTCATATATATATATATTTATATATATATATATATATAATATATTATTATTTATATATATATATTATTATGATATATAATTATATTAATATATATATATTTGATAAAGTTCTCTTGAGATAAGTATTTTTCTAAATAATGTATGATAAGTAAATACATATTTATTAATACAACTAACAACTTATTAAATTCACAGAAAAAAATATATTTATTATATATTTAATTTATTCTTTATATATTTTTATAAATTATATATTTTTATTATTATTATATTATTATAACCCATTTGGTCAATACATTATATTAGTACTTATTATATATATATTATATAGATATTTATACTTTTATTATACTTATTTATTTTATCATTATAATTATATATATTATTATATTTATATATCATATATTTATATTTATATATATTATATATTATATATATATACTATATAATATTTATATTATTATATTATATTTTTATATTATATTATATAATCATATGATTATTATTATTATATTAGTTTATAAATTTTATTATGTATATTTATATAGTATTTTATATATATATATGTGATCTGTATGTAAACAAGGTCAAGAATGTAATTATAGAATTGATTGTGGACGATCCAAATTTATTTATGTTTCATTTATTTTTTGTTGCTTCTCATCTAGATGCGTTTCATTAATTGTCCAAAGTGACTGTCGGGCTCTCTCTCCTCCCACCCTTGTTATATAGCACAGTGGTTGCCATTCGTATTCAGATTTGTTGTAGTTACATTGATATCACCTTTTATATTAAGTGTAATGACCACATTTGTATTTAGGTTATTTGAGTAGGATTGTATACTTTTTCATTTTGTGAGATATTGTAGTTTATTTATTTAATTATATAAATTGAGTGAAAATTTTGTTCTGTTTAGGAGAACAGCAGCAGAATCTCAAAGATCTGTTTGCAGTAAAAGAAAGAAAGATTTCAAGCCATGGAAACTTCAGGCTTTCGAAACGGGTTACAGAAGTATTAATACATACATAGTCATATACTGGCAACTAATACTCCATTCCCTTTTTTGACTCATGAAATATTTCATATATATTTTAATATTATAGTTGGATTCTTAAATATTGATGTCTAGAGGATGGAATTCTTAGTATATTTTTGTTGGTCTCTTAGTATTATAAATGTTAATAGTGTTTATTTATTGTTGGGTTCGATTGAGTTTAGGGGTATGTATGCTGGTTTTATGTTGGGACGGGATTTCAGGAGATTAAGTGGCAAGCGCCACTGTGATGTTGAAAGGTCAATAGTAAGGCCACACCTGCGAAAATCTGCCAATTCACAAAAACAATCACATCATTACATACAAGGTGCGATTATACATGCAAGTATATCTAAATAAAAGATGTGTACAGTGAGAAAAGTAAACTTATTCTCTCAATTAGTCTAAACAACCCTTACTTTTGTAAACAGTTTTACTGTTGCTATATAATTAATAAAAATAAAATATGTTTAACCTATTTAATTAATATTTTACTTCCTAAACTTACAAAAGTTAAAAAATCAATTTAAATAAAGTGTTGAAAAGCATTATTAATTAATATTATTAATATATTTATATATATATATTATTAAGGAATCTTTATGGTATTTTATTTTTTTAATTGTATTATCACTATTATACATTATATTATGAAATAGTATATAAATTATTTTTATTTTATGTTTATATATATTAATTTATTTATTATTACCGTTTATTATTATTTATTTATTTACATTATTAACAAATTAAGAATGAATTAATTTTTGTTTCAAAAACTGTAAATATTACCTTTGAAAGTGAAACTTAAAAACATTAAATGAGTCTTTATTAATAATATTTCTAAGTTTAATTTTTTTCAATTTAAACAATTTATTAGAGCTTGGAAATTTAAATATATATATTATATTAATTTGATATATTGGGAATCTAATTAAAGTATTTTTTGAAGGATTTTTTTTTTAAAGTAAACTACTAATTTTGAAATATACTTTTATATTGCAGTAAAAGTGGGAATATATGGACTGCAAAAATGATAGAATAAACTATAACAGTAAGATTAAACTGATAGATTAGTCCTTTATTTTCTTTATTTTCGATTATATTTATTTAACATTAAAAAAATATATATAGGGTTATATTGTCTTTTATTAATATTAGTTTTCATGACTTGTATAACGAGAAACATGAAATGAAATAATCATGTGCATTTATACTTATGTTTTAACTCATCGAATATACATATCCAGCGACCCATTGTTATCTCTTTTTAATGGTATGCTCTCCCTATTTTGAACATTTTTATTTCTCTTTTGTTCAGTCTTTTTGGTGCATCCAAATATATCATGTATCATTTGATACAAGCGAAAAAAGCCTTTCTAATTTTGTTATGTTTGCTTAAATGTTTTGCTTCTAATAACACTAGCCTCTCAAATAATTTTTTTTTTTATTTTTTATTTCTCTTATTTTTTATTCTTTTTATCCTTATTTTTCTAACATTCATTTCTTTTTGTATTAAGTTTAGGTTTAAAATAAAATTTTTATATATATCTATAATATATAGTGAAATTTCAATTGTTTATAATTAATGAATCAATAATATATACTAATAGTTATGCGAATCTTCAACTGAATAATATGATTACTTTTACTCCTATTTTTCGAAGGATAAATATGTTAAACTTTATAATAATCACTGTAACTATGAAGTTATAAATTTGTATGGTAAATTTTTGCATTCTTGTCTTTATTATTATTATGAATATTTTTTTAAAGTTGCCTTCACGGTAAGTAACAGCATACCGATAAAAAAAAATAAATATTGTAAAAATATTTGCGATAGGGTTGATAAAAAGTTTAAAGTATATAAATAGAACAATATCCGATTCTTTAGGAATCCATCATTTCTTATAATTAATCATTTATTTATTTGTCTCTATAGATGATTTTTTTATCTTATGCTTCGTCGTTAGCTGTTTCATCAGATTTTTCTTTCCTCTATGATTTTTTTATTTAAATATATATGATTGCATATTGATATTTTATTTTTGTTTGTTTTTCCTATTTAGTCAATCATTTTTAGTATAAATCACTCTGAGAACATGTCTTTTAATCTTTTAAAATATACTTAGAAAGGTTTTCCATGAAGTCAATGGAAGCTAAATTAATAGGAAAAGTAAAATCATCATTAGTACTTACTATTTTATTTATTCAAGCATTATATTCTCATCTTTTTGCCATAAATTATTGTCTAATATTTTTTGTATGTCTTCTATTTATTTCTATTTTGTAGGAGTATTGCTCTCTAACATAAACTAGAATTACTATTCTGGCGTAAATCCATACTAACTATTAAGATCATGACGTTCATTACCTAATTCTCTCTGCACTCACTTATATTTTAACTATGTACCAAATTCTTCTTTATATTAAGTTCATCTATATAAATGCAAAAGAGTAGGGTAACAGAATTCCTCCTTGTCTAACACCTATTTTTATATCATTCCATCTAAATCATTTTATTACTATTATTTATTTTATATTTAACATGAGCCAAACTTGATTGTTGTAGATAAAATACCTAAATAAATCAACCACATTTATTCTGTCATAATTAGGAGGAAAGTTCCAAATTCTCACTCTCTATTTCTTAATATTATGATATGTTCTTATGATATGACTTTTGGATTAAGTTTATCTATAGCTATAATCATTTTTCACATATCAATGGTTATGTTATATCCTCTCAACTCTGCGTATTTTCTGCTCTTAATTTGTTTTTCTCTTTTTCTAATAATCGAAAAGTATATTGCAGTTCTCTGAACAGATTGCAATTTTTCGCTATAAAGTCCCATATGCTTGCTTGGTTTATCATGATTCAGTTTTAATATGTGTATTATGATTGGCTTTAATGCTCTTATTTTCGAGCATATATTTCCTATTATTTTATATTTTACAATGTGCTCTTAGATAGATAGACAGATTGTTATCTCCTATCTACCTTGGGTCTACTTTATGTATTTTGGAATTCACATGGTCTAATTTCTCTGTATTTTAGCGTTTTATAATTTTAATTTATTTTTTTAATCTATTTTTTTTTTCAATATATTGGTATTAAAATATGTTAAGTCAACTACAATAGTAAAGAATGTTCATACCATTCATTTGTTTTTTGTTTTTGTTATTTTTTGGTAGAGGAAATTATGAAAAATAATTTGGCTATATTAAATGAGTATGATAGATGTGTAAGGAACTAGAGGTAGTTTTTAATTGTTAGTGAAATTTATTTCTTAATTAATATAATAAAAAAGTGCTAGAGTGAATAATTTGTAGATTAGAGTTCAG
This sequence comes from Trachelipus rathkii, assembly GCA_015478945.1. Classification (NCBI taxonomy): domain Eukaryota; kingdom Metazoa; phylum Arthropoda; class Malacostraca; order Isopoda; family Trachelipodidae; genus Trachelipus; species Trachelipus rathkii. Next base: position 6,558 of record JABUQX010111167.1, read on the forward strand.
TCCAATTTGTAGCTTGTTTGAAATATGTCGATTGCGTAGTGTGGAGATTTTGGATGATCTTATTCAATGCAGAGGCACTTTCCGCTTAAATTGGAGTGCGAGAATAATTCCCGTTCTTTTTCAGTCTGTATTCTATTTACTTCATCTAATTCTTTATTGACGTCTCTCTCGTTGATGAATAGAGCACTTTCCTACTAGAGCTCATGAGTGTCCCAATATTATAGTTTTTAAATGTTATTACCACTAGTACTTTATGGCAAATTTTTCATTCTTCTTATCTGCGGTTGTTTAGTCTCAATCAATCTTTATATCAAATGTTTAATTCAAATTTTAAACTTAGCGTCGTCGAGTTGTTCTGACACAGTGGTTGTGCAAATTTCCGTACTCTGACGTTTTTCTTCCTTTTTGTCCTCGGTTTCCATTTTTGTCTTTAAATTGTTACTCCAATTTTTGCGCGTTCTTGCTATAGAAAATCCCTTTATTTTTTGTTACATTCCCATTCCTGGGTCGTACATTTTTTGTTTAACTATTTGAATTTACTATTAGTGAAGATAGACTTTTTTTATACCTGTGGCTTTGTAGAACGTTTCACATATAGTTCCTTTATTAGCCACATGTTTTTATCTGAATTAAAAATGTTTATTTTCATTGCTTTTTTTTTGCAGCTTTATATCTTTAAGGCAGGAGATAAGGCAACCTCCTTTTGTCTAAAAAGATGATTTTTTATCAAAGTAAGGGTAGGTATGTATTCAGGACGTAATTTTTAGGCATACTTCATTGTTTTTCTATCGGTTCCACCAGTGTGGCCAGTTAGCTATGCTCTAAAATTATAAAATGTCTAGTATGAGCATGTCTTCACATCCAATATAATTTGATTGATTCTCAATTTGGTTATTTGTACGGCATATTGCGGAAAATTTGCTCATTTAGCTAAATCCTATGATGCATATAAATATGCACTGGCATCAAATGATCTTTTGTGAAGAGTGTCTCTGATCAATACATTGAGTGCTTATATCTAAGATGTTCGTAGTTATTGTCCGGGAGACAAGTGATAAGTTAACATTTTAGATTAAGTCCCAGGTAACTATTATTCTAGAGCGTATATAGTTTTAATGTATTTTAGTTCTTCTACGTATAAACATTAATCTCAGGCTGCGCGAATTTGTTATGTTCATTCGAAACCTGTATTAATCTCCAATAATAATAAGATTGAATGCGTGCTATGTCGCGTATTTACTTTTCATCTACCGGTATCCTGACGTCTGTTATTAAGAATGGAAATTAAGTTCCGAGAGATAGTTCTAACTGAGCGAGTTTTATATTATAATGCAGTGGTCAAATATGGATCGTTAAAATCAAAAGTTGTAAATTTCCACTTAAAACTATAGTCCATAGAATATAATATATCCTACTGTGTATAGTATCTGGTTGTAATCCATATCCTGATTGAGCTCTTTACTCCGATTAGAGAATGGACTTCATCCCTTTCTTCTGTCTCTTCCTCATTGATACGCACGTTTTGTAAAGGTCTATTGCTGTAGCAAATGTTTTTATAATGATTCTCTCGAGTTCGCGTAGTGTTGGGATTAGTTGTTTTGTGAGTTATAGTAAATACATTTCCTCTTTATATATTTATAATATATGAGATAGATGATAACGTGTTGGATTTATGACTTGGATGAGGAGGGAATGGAGTATGTATAGATATAGATAGATTTTTATGGAGAGGATAGATAGTTAGGATATGAGTAGTAGCTTATAGAATAGATAAGACATGGTGTGTATATGATGATAGATTATGTCATAGATTAGGATCGATTTAGATTGTTTTCTGTTTTTATTTTTACAGTATTTTAATGACTGATTTTATATATTAAAATATATAGGAGATTAATATAGAGGTGTTTTTACATTTTATACAAATAAGAGTCTTTTAATCTAGTGTTTTCATAATAATAACCTATATTATACTTGCGAAGCTGGAGCTCAGCTATTTGAAAGATATAAAGTCCTCTGCAATTATAGATTATAGGGAGTCTTGTGCTTCATGATTGACGACCATAGTCCAAAACATCTACTGTGTTGGAGAGGCATCCAATTTCAGATCTATTATAAATATTAAGTGTATATTCATTATGTTTTAGTTTGCTCTACAACTGTTGTTTTTCTAAATATTGCCTTGACGTCATATTACTTTCTCTTAGTGCGAAGTATTTACAATTTGTATATACAAAGTTGACATGTGCTTACTAGAGTAAGTGCTAAACTTATCTTTGTGCATACATTTCATCCGGTTATTAAGTTGATCCACATTGAGATTCATGTCTCCATTGAATTATCATAAAGGAAATGATTACTCTATCTGGTCTTATGGTTCGAAATTCCTATTTTTTTTTCATTTTCTTTCAAACATTGTGTAAACCGTTATACTTTCAAAGCTCTGCATGGTTAAACTTGACTAATATTTAGATTTTGGGGCTTATTCGTTCATAATATGCTTTAGCATCTCCATAGATGGCATACAAAATGATTTCAATAAGAAGAAAGCAATTTTTCTCGATATCTATAGGAACCAAATCTTACCTTATACATAAATTTATCTTCCTATCTACAAATTTGAGCGCAAGCTCTCGTGCTATTGCGTCAGATAGTTTAGTTTTTATAGTCTTATGTTTTATGTTGTTTTAGTTTTAGCTTAGGTTTATGTGTTAGTTTATGTTTAGCTTATGTTTGTAGTTAGTTGTTAGTTAGAGGTTATGGTTCGATTTAGTTAGTTAGTTGTTAGGCATTGTTAGTTAGGTTGTAGTGTAGTTAGTTAGTTTATGTTATGCGTGTATAGTTAGTTAGTTTAGTTAGTTTAGTTAAGTTAGTTAGTTAGGTTAGTTAGTTAGTTGTTAGTTAGTTAGTTTAGTTATTAGTTGATAAGATTATGATATGTAAGAAAGTGATTAGATTTAGGAGTAAGAGTAGGTTGATAGATAGAATTAGATTATCCGATAGATAGACTTATTGAGATAGATACGCATAGATATGATGACCGACTAGTGAGTGAACCTAGATAGATATTGGAGAGTCTTTTCTCAAGTTTTCTCAGTGTGGTTCCGCACATGATGATGGTGATTGACTCCGTGTCCGGTTTCATATTATTTTTAATATATATAATATTATAATTATGATAATAAATATTGAAGGTGAACTTGCTTTCAACGATTATCACAATTAAGCGGATAGACGATAACATCACTCAATATCATTGGAAATAATATGGCGTTCAGTCCAAGTATCAAATCCGAGTCCAGTATGTTTGTTGGAGAGATATGTTAATCAAAGAGTGAATTTGATGATTGTTTATGAAGTATAGCTTTCATAGAAGCGCTATCGGCTAGTAGTGGTGGTATTTAGTATATATGTATAACGTTTATTAATAATATTATTGGAGTTTATGTTATGGAGTTATATTGTTTATAATATATTAAGTATATTTATAGCTAATTAGCTATATGCATATGATTATTATAATTACGTGATATAGTGTGTTATGTATTTTATTGATCGTTATTAAGTATATTTTTATTCTTTTTATTTATTCTGAAGTTTTACATTTTTAGTATTTATATATATTATAATATAGTTATTATAATATTCTTTTTTCTATATATTAATTTTGGTCAAGAAACAATTACATTATATTACACTTTCCTCTTGACCAATTATTTATCTCGAATCTGGCGGGGATTGGTGGTTGCTTTATCCGAACTCGGACATTGAGAGTTTTATGGTGGTGTAGAATGAATGAAGATGAAATCATTATTAGTTATTATTTATTATTATTATTATTATTATTATTATTTATTTATTATTAATTATATTTATTATTATTATTTAGTTTTAATTATTTATTATATATATCTCCTTTGCAAAATCAGTTAACTTTCTTATTGTCTTTCTATAAAAATTTATGTTACTAAAAGTAATTAAAATAAAACCGTGCATTAACTTTACAATCCAACATTAATAATATGAAAATATCCGTCTTCATTTAAACTTTTTACAATATTACTTTTCTCCACAAAACTTGATACTTCCGAATATAGATGTTAGGAATTTGTCTTCAAAGTTAGTTGATAATGTAATATTCAAGTTAATTAAGATCGAGTGTGCGGAATGTAAAAAATAAATGATTGTTTTCCAAAGTTTATTTAATTTTTTTTCTAATTTAATTATAATTTCAATAATGATTTATATTTATTATGCAAATATCGCCTTGATATTTGATAATAATACTTGTTATGTTAGCTTTATGCAGTATGAAAAATTAGATGGCGGACTAAACTGTCCACCATATTTATTTCATTCTTACTTGCTACTGTTTCTTCAATATATGATTATTAATTTACACTTATAATAGTTCTTCCTTAAATAATATTTAAAATGAATTATCTTATTCATCGCTTTTAGTTTTCTCTTTGATTTTCAATCGTTAATCTTTTATATATGATTATGGGGTTTCTGTCTACGTTTGTGTACACAATAATTCGTATGTACGAAAATGAGGCAGTGTTTGGTAGGTAGTTTTTCTTGCTATCGGAGTTTAACTTGTGGTGCTGCCCGCTCATTTCAGTGTCTCTATCAATACGTTATTCAGTGTTTCTTCTTTATGAATTCTTAGCTGTTGAATGCATAATACAAAAAGAAGTTGCAAGAATAATGACAGCTCATAAGAATAGTTGACAAAAGAGTTTATGTAATACTCATCGCTGAAAAAGTAAAATATTAGGATGGATTATGTATGGAGATATTTTAGATTGGAAAGGTAATTATTATGAGTGATTGGTTTGGTTATGGTATTTAGTAGTTAGGTTGTTTTATTATAGGTATTATTATTAGTGATTTATAAGATTATTATTTATTGGTAGTTAAGATGTATATTTATATTACTACTATTACTTCTAATATATTATCTTATTCTATTAATATTATTTATAATATATATATATATATATTAATTTAATTATACTTTAATATATATATATATTATATGAATATATTATATTAATAAGTATATATTATTAATATTATATTATATTTATTATTATATATATTATATATCTATTTATATATATATATATATTATATTATATATATTTATATTATATATATATATATTATTATATTTATATATATATATATTTTTATTATATATTATATTATTATTATATATTATTATATTTTATATTTTATATTATTAGTATTTAATATTATTAATTATTCTATTATTATATATTTATATAGTTTAATGTTTTATATAATATATATTTTTTTATTATTATATTATATTATATTTAATATATATATATATATATATTTATTATATTGTTTTTTAATATTTATTATTATATATATATTATTATATATTTTATATATATATATATATGTATAGGGTATATAGTTTTTAATATTTGGATAAGATCTGAAATTGTGAGTAACTATATTAATTCTCCCCAGTAGACTAGTCCTATATTATAACTTATAAGATTATCTAAATTGCCTGGAACAAATTTAAAATACATCCGCCTCCCTTACTTCCACTAGCATGTGCAGTACATAAAGGTGGAGATTTATGGAATACAGAATCATATTAGACAATATTTTTTCAAATATTGAAAAGAATATATAGAAAAATATAGATCTGTCTGATCTGCTTTGTCCTGGTAATAATCTGAAGCGTGCCTCTGTTCATAACTAAAACAAAGTTTGCCTTTCTTGTTCCCTCTTAATAATCTGTGATATCAGTCTTTGTATTTTAAAGCGTTTTTCTTTTTTTTTTTAATCTCCATCTTTGTTTGGGCACTCTCATCTTCTACTAAACTTTACTTCAAGTTAATTAAACTTCAGTTGTCAGACCAATTAATAAGGACTGTTCTGACTTTCTTTGTGTAGTAATTATTTCTTTCTACTTTCGGCATTAGCATTCACTTTGACGCCTTTTAACCCTTAAACCTATTAATTCTTTTTCTTCTTAGTCTAGTTCTACTAATTAAATTATTTCATCTAGCATGTCTACCTTCTTAATTTTTAATAGGTATTTTTTTTTTTTATATTTTATTTTTTTATTTTCTCTTTGTGCTCTTTTTATATGGGTTATGGCTAATGACTTCTGGGATTAATTTATTCTGGACTCTTATATGGTTAGACAACTATTATTTCGTTTCTATCGTCCCTTATTCTAAAATGCAGTATCCTTGAGTCAAATCTTAATAGCATCTTGCACTATCCTTCACTAATTATATCATTGGTTTGAAGATTGGTTATTTGAGTATATTATTTGTGTAGCTTCTCGAGAGCAAGATATTGCATCGCGGTTTCTTTCTATGTGTAGAGCAGAGCAGAATTGCATGACTTATATATCTTATTTATCCTTTACTAACTATATGATTTTTTTTTACAGAATGTTTATCTCTATACTCTTCTCTATGTCTTTTTTGGTAAGATCCTACTTTATTGTTTTAAATGAATATTTATGAAGAGTAAATGGAGCGTTTCGCTGAATAGATGTTTTATGACAGTTTTTGTTTGTGTGATCGTTTTTAAAGTATAACTGATAGTATTATGAGTTTGAGTATCAGAATAGTAAAGAGATGAAGCACAAAATAGATCTGTATTATTGCAAAAATGGAAGGGCGTCCGCCAAGATATGTTCTTTTGATAATTAATATACAGAAGAATTGTCCCCATCTGTTAAGTAATTGTAGGTGAAGAATGGCAAATTCATATTGATCCTGGTATTTTTATCTTCTTGTAACCAGCTAAGTTGAAAAGAGTGAAGGTTTGTAGTGTGGCATTGATAGTTTTGTAAAGACCTTATATCGAACTCTGGGACTGCATAGTTTGACCTCTTCATGGCATGACTTCGTGATCACATGGACGTCGCATAGTAAATTTTTATCTTCAAGGGGAGGAGGCAATAATGGTTAATTAACTCATTATATTATATATTATTATACTTTCTTTATATATATTTATAATATTATATATATATTATTATTATTATTCATTATGTATTAGTATATTATATATATATAATAGTTTAATATATTATTATCTATCAAATTTATATCTATTATTTATATTTTTATAATATATTTTATATATATATATTTTATATATCTTTCGGGAAATAATGCATTATATATCTCATTAAAAATATGCAAGATATTTATTAAATTTTATTAAAAAATTTATTTTTCCTTTTTATTAATCATAGGTCTGTTTATTAGGAGTATAGAAGAAATAAAATCAAATAACTTGTTCAATATAAACTTTTAAACCTTTATTAAGAAGATCAATCAATATAGAATTTAAAAAATACTATCAAATCATCTGCTCTCTCTCCTCTTACTCATCTCTCTCTCTTCTCGTCTCTCTAATTATATTCATTTTTTATATACTATAGTAAGAAGAGTTATTATATATATTATTATTACTATATGTGTTGACTGAGTAGTAATATCTAATGGTGTACTTATAATATTATATGTTATGTATATTTTATATTACTTTTTGAATTTAGCTATTGGTATGAGTAGTGTACTATTAATATATTCGAGTTCTTGAATATATTATATTGTTTATTATTTATGTATTCATATGTATATTTGTGTAGCTATGATTATTCTTTAGAGAGGAGAGAGTAGATTATTTGAGTTTCTAATTTGAGTGGGGTAGTCTCCTGGGATACTGGGATTAATTTTCAGTTTCTGTGCCGGTATACCGGAATTTAGCCGAATCACGAGAGAAAAGAATTCGGCTTGCCTTGGACCAGGGATTTCTTTGGTTGAATACTTTTTCTCTTTATATACTATATAAATGTATTTATTTAAAAAAAATATATTTTTATTATATACTTTCAACATAACAATTCTTATATTAGTAGTAAGGCAATCGGCCACGGTCATGAGCATAGTGGGGAAAGTTGGTAGGCATGTCATTGGGGGAGAGTAACTGTGAAGTTCCAGAAGATAATTTATTATAGGGGGAGAGGAGTTACTTGTATTGTTCTAGAGACATGCGGGATAACTCCGATAAGAAGGAGCATAGGAGTGGTATCCAATTGACGCTCGTTATTATGAGGGAGTTTTGTAGAGTAGTATTCGCTCCTTCAATATAAAAGCATCTTGGTTACGTTTCATTATGACAACTCGGACAGTGATAGAGTAGGGGTAATGTTGGGGAAACTGTTGATGATCAAGCATTGAGTTAATCCGTCCATTTTAACAGTCACATGATAGATAACGGGATAATTTCATTATAGAACTTGTACTTTGCTCTTCGGCAGTGTCGTGGGCAACCTCAAAATATTCTCTTTTTGTGCCGTATGTAGAAGAAATATTTTGTAGTGGAATCTTTATGTTACTCGTTGGGGGTAACGTCATACAGGAAAATTGTAGATTCTGAGTGTATGTCGAGAGTGTGTGTGTTTTGGGGGGGGGATTGGGTGGGAGAGAAGTTAATGCTATAGGCGATCTAGACTATAATGTGAGCGTATCTCTGTATATAATAGTATGCTTGAAATTGATTCACAATTGAGACTCTCGTGATTTTTTAGAGCGTGTCACTCTGGCTTACACAGCGAGTTTGCAAAACATGGAGCTGTGGGTACTGTCAATTTGCATAGTATTTTTTCCCTGCCTATGAGTATTCATATGTGCTGAGAGAATTAAAAGATGCATGCTGTATAGGAGTTATATTTAAATATTTAACGTATTAATTAATAATGGAATTCTATCCTAACTATATAAATCCGCATTTGGACCTCTATTCAGAGATGGAGTCATTAATAACATGAAACTTGGAACTGATTTAACAGGATTGAGTGTTTATTTTCCTTGTTTTATTATAATCATAACTTCAAATTATTAAAAGATGCCTTATTTCTTATTCCTCAAAATGAATCAGAATGTGATTTAATTAAGAATGTAAACTTAAAATTCTCTTAATGATGTTTCACAATTTGTCGCCTTAGCCCATTGGGTAAATTAAACTTAAAAGTAAATACAAATGAGACTTTAGATCCACATCTTGCACAGCCCCACTTAATGGCCAGATTTTCTATAGTATGTTTTATTATTTTTTTCAAGAAAGTGTGGAATAGCGACATATTGATTCTAGATAAAAGTAAATCTTGAAGTGTTTGAAAAGAACCTTGCAAGTTTATATTATAGAACAATGCAATCATTTTAGCTTTGAAGGGAAAATAAAAGGCAAATAAACTTGAAAAAATTCTAAGTTTTGGAACCATTTCTTCATGGTTTACGAAACTATAACGGTCAATATAATTTATTAAATCTAGTACCTCATTAATTGACTCTCCAGCATATCTTCTCAAACCCTGAGTGATGAACAGCAGATATTGAATAAGTAATGAGAAAGAAGAAAGAGAAGGGCTTTTATTTGAAGTTAAAATGTTTATTTAATAATATAAATACTTGTAGTTGTTAGCATTTAACTTAATGCTTTAAAAAAAAATTGGTTGTATATATATAGTGTTTTAAACACTGGTAGAAGACCTAATGAATTAACTAACTTGCTTTATTTCTATATGAATAAAGAAAAGATTGAGTAGTAATAATTGAGTAATGTCTTGAAGAAATTATCGCAAATAATTTGATAGGTTATGAAAGGTGATAATACGTAGTAGCAAAGTACTGGGACAATGAGTAAAGTAATTCCTTAATATGGTGGAAAGTGAACTAAAGCTAAAATTCCCAAATATTAGCAAGTACTAGCCCAATAACATTGACTTCTCTATACTTTCAGTCTCCTCCGATATATTAGAGGAAATTTATTTTCATATTTTCAAGTGAAAAGTTTATGTAAAATAATTTTTATTGGTGCATAAAAGTATCGGCTTAAATATAATTGCCCAATATATACGCGGGATGTAAGCAGTTTTTTTTTTCTTCACCTTCTATACAATATACAGCATATGTTACAAAAGTTGTTTTAAACTGGAAATAATAATTCCGAGTTCCGGCCTAGAATTTTGAAAATTCCTGGCGGAATACGCGGAAGATAACTCAGGGTAAAAATGTTAAATTTCCTGGGTGTCCGGAATAATCCGTGCCGTGCCGGAATTTCCGGTCATATTCCTCTAATATATATTATTATTATATATTAATAACCTTTTATAATATATATATATTAGTTTATTTTATATATATATATATATTAGTTAGTATTTAATATTTTAACTGCTTTGGTTCCGGATGGCCTAATTAAATAACATACATTGGTAGATTATTTATATATATGTATATCATTTTTTCTGTTATTTATTTATAGTATGATATTATTTCAGGTATATTTTTATTGATATTTATCAGTTTTAGAGGGTAGAGGGCGTATTTTATTATCTTTAGATTCTAGGTTCTTGTTCCATATCTCCTAGATATAAACAAAGAATCCTCGGAGCATCCCACAGCATTTCTTTAATACTATGTATTCAAAACTCTTACAACACGCTATATTATCTTCTCTTATTCTTCTCTATAACAGCACTATTCTATTATATCTTTGTGCAGTAAGTAGACTGCTATCGAATGAGTTATAATTCTCCAATGCTTACGATCTCAGATAAGAAAATTTGCGCGCTGGCAAGTTTTGGGCACTTCAACGTTAACAACTCGGCAAAAGCGAGCCCTCCCACAACGTCCCCGAATTCCCTATCTTGTCGAGATATACCACTACTCGCGCGCTTGTCTCTGCGCGCGCAAATTCGAGAGCAGCGAGTTACGTCTTGCTGAAACTTATGCAACATCGGCTACTGAAAGACCAACCCCTCCCGAGAGGCGCGATGAGATATATATATATAGAACATCATCGGATCATTAGAAACATCACTCATGACCAGCGACTCTGCCTCACCCTATTCATCATCGCTCTGCAACATAGTACAAGGAGAAGCCCATTGTAAACCCTCAAAAATTCAACAGCGACAGGTCCAGACTCAATTTCTAACCAACATAAACACCTTGGAGAAAAAAACAATTCTCCTAATCACGGAAATCTTAAATCTTTAAGAAATCATGGCAGCTCAACTACATACACCCAATCTGGAAGAAAGCATTCATAATAATTTCAAAACTCAAACCAAAAAAGACCCCACCTCCCGTCGCTCCTACCCGCCAAATTCTATCTGCTTTGCTCCAACTTATGTATCTGCAGAAGAAATTAATAATAAACAAAATATTCCACCCATTACTTCTCGCTCAGGATTTCCAACACGGATTGAAAAGCAACCACTCTAACACTTACAGCCCTCACCTCCCTCACCGCCAAACACATCATTAATGGCGGTTTCAATCCAATCCCGCTTCCGCATAGATTGCTATACTCCACCGCAATAGACATAAACTAGAAGACATTTGATACTGTCGCCCAGCACACATCCTTATTCAAAAAAGTCCTCACACTCCCCTAAGAAAATACTTGGATAAAATGGCTCCTCCAATTTCCTCACCAACCGTTTCGCCAAGGTCTTAATACAAAAACAACCTCTTCCATTCAATCAAATTACAAAATGGCGTCCCACAGGGTGGGCCAATTTTTCTCTCACCCTCTCATGTATTTGTTCAACTTTTTCCACAGCCAGATTTACCTACCCCAACCCACGCAATTCCCACTAAACTTAATTACTCTAGCGCAGACGGAACCATCAGCCTTAGATTTCCCACACTGCCAGAACGTAAAACATAGCCAGCATCAACATACCCACAGAATATTTACATCTATTAGAAAAGTTGGGTTAAAGCTCCAACAGAATGGACAGCATTCGCCCGGCCTTAAATCCTCCATCACCTCTTTAGACGCGAGCTTGAATCGTCACCATTCGCTCCCTTCATCCTATAATTAACCTGACAACAACCCCTTACGCATTAATACGCCAATACCCCAAAAAATACTAGGACTTTACCGTATGACAGGTCAACACATAGACGTTTTCCCCCACATGGATATGAGGTATCGACCAAATCACCTTCCTTCACGCCAGACGAAAACTAAACACCCTCTCGAACCCTCTCTCAACACAGCTTCAAGCGTAGGAAACACAACACTCACCACTACTTATATACAACTCCTCAGAACAACTCTAAACTATGCCCCACCAGCATGGTTCCCAGCAAACAACTTAAAAGCCCACTTGTCTACATTACAAATTTCTCAAAATACAAGGCGCTCAGCAATTATCACAGTGCCTGCACAAAAACCACCCCGAATCCAACATTTACACCGATTGAAACCTTCCATCCTCTACCCATCTCCCACACACTGTGGAGATGGTGGGGGGAAACACCCCCCCGTCCCCAAAAAATTTCCTTATCGCAGAAAAAAAAAATAACGCCACGTAATCCATCGCCCAGGACCCTTTGTCACAAATTCTCCTCGCACCCCCCCCCCCGACAAAGACTTAAAATCCCCCCTTCTTTGCATTGTGCTTCTTATTTTCTTTACAACACATACAACGTAATTCCTCCTCCCCCTCCCAATAGGTCCATGGATTACACATATCCATACAATCTAACCAGCACATACCTGGTAAACCGCCCAAATAACAATTTACTAAACACCCCCGCCCCAAAACCCTACCCTAGAGAAAGAAACGCTGTCCAGAAAAGGCCAAATCGACCTCGCTCGGACCAGATCAGGTCACCACCCGCGGGGGCTCGGTGCATTAATAAAATACAGATTCAAACTAGACAACGTCACCTCCCCACTTGCAACTAGATGTCACTGCCCCAAGAACACAATAGAGTACCTCCTTATGATAGGTGCCCTGCTCTCCGAACGTCCCCCTCGCTGCGATTTCTCTAATAAGCTTTCTTTCCTTTGACCTGTGGAAACCGCCCCGGAGGCGCGCAGCCGGCTTCCTGGAAGCAGTTTGGCCCTCCAATTAAGGTGGGGCGCCAGGGGCAGAAGTTTATATATAGTTATATATATATTATATATATATATAGTATATATATTATAGTATATATATAAGTATATATATATATTATATAATATATATGATATATATAGTAGTATAATATTATATATATATTATTGAAATATATATAATATATTAAATTTATGAATCCGCGAAAAAGAATTGAAGCCTCGCCTAGGCTTAGTACGAAAACTTATTGAGACATTCATCGAGGTACTGCTGACCAGCCTGTGTAATATATTCACCGTGAACGCTAAGCATGCACAAAGAGCTAAGCCGTTCATTATCCATCGTACTTCTCAGCCACGCCACGTTTTGACTCTTCTTAAAATAGAAAATGACCTTTCAATTGTGCACGTAGTTGAAGGAAAAGCAAGAGCAATCATGAGAGCGGTGTCTACTGATGGATAAAATGTTTTAGAATGTTTCAATAAATCAATTGACTGAATGTCACTATTATATGACTTAGACCACACGTCATACCAAAGACTTGCTTCGGCAAGAAAATTGTCCATTGAACTCATTGACTTTATACTTCATTTGAACTTTCTTCAGTTCATCAATGAACTTTTCTTGTCGATTTTCATTTTGTTCGGATGAAGGTATAAAAGAGAAGAGAGCCGAGTAATACACTTCTATTTTTACTGTTTCAGGACAGGGTTCAATATTTGGCTTTCAGGGCTGAAGCGCCGCAATTTGGTCATCCCCCTTAAAATTTGAAACACTAAAATCGGGAATTTTCAGACGGTTTTGACCCTATAAACACCAAACTGTAGCTTTTTTTGCCCTCTATTACGTTTTTTTCGGGTGTTTTTCTGTGTCTGTAGTCATTTTCAGAATTTTAAATTTTTCAATACCCATGTTTTGACATTTTTCGTATCAACTTCCAGAATTTTTTTCGAAATGACTTCAAACTTGAAAATATGCATAGATGGGTCGGGTCCATTACCTACATAGTCACAATGTTTTTTTTCTTCGATTTTTTGAGTTTTCTGCTCAGTGTTGTCCAATTTCCAAACCCACTTTTTTTGGATTTTAAAATGAAAAATTGCGATAATGTTTTTCCTGTTTGGCGCGAAGTGGGGATGAATTTTTCCAAGGGCAATGAAGTATCGGAAGAGATGCATCATTTTTTACTTAGATAATTTCCTTTGGTATAGTTGGGCGGATTTAGTTTTGGATTGTGTTCTTCCGGGAACGAAATGTACAAAAATAAAAAATGTTTTTTATTTTTAGAAATTTCTTTTTGAAGTATACAAAAAAAAATTATCTAAAGTAAAAAAGATGCATCTCGCCCGATTATACAAGCCCGCCTGAAAGTTGTTGATGTTGATCGAATGAGTAGGAAAAAAGTATATTATCATATTTTTCACTTTTCTAAAAATATCAAAATTTTTATATATTTTATGTAATATAATAGTATTAACTAGTAATACTGTAATATATTATACTGGTTTATAATATAATATGTAATATATATAGTGATAGTAATATATACTATATAATATATACTATATATATTATATATATAATGATATATATAGTATATATATATATATATATATATATATATATATATTTATATGTATTATATTTTATATATACTAATTAAAAAAAAAATATATATAATAAATATATATATATATATATATATATATATACTATATATATATATATATATATATATATACTATATATAGTATTAGTATTATATATATGGTATATATATAATATATAATTATTATATATATATTATATATTATATAATTTATATATATATAATATATCCGATCCCGAATTCCAGGGGGGGGCAAGTGCCCCTCCTTTGCCCCTATGTGCGGACGCCCCATGCTCGTGTAACTTAATCAAAAGATGTAAGAGTTAAATCCTATAACAGAAACAAATAAAGGTCAAATATCGTATTTGGTCATACTTAAAAAAAGCTTTCAAGAAAAAGAGAAGCAGTGAAGTTCTTTCTAGTAAACAGTGACAAGAATAAGGAAATTTCCAAAGAAAGTTAAAGACAAAGATAAGGAAGAGTTTTGTATTTTTGAGAGTAAGGGTCTAATCTTGTGTGATTGAAAAAGTTATATTGGGAGATTTGTAATTAATAGAGAATTTGAAAAAGAAGCTGCTATGCATGATATTAGACCAGTCGGGGTTAATAGGCCAAATATTATATAGTCAGTTTCAACGCTTTGGAGAAAAGGTTAGAGCTAGCTATCATCTATCGTATGCTATCATATCTAATCCTATCCTAATCTATCTATCTATCTATCTATCTATCTATCTATCTATCTATGCTAATAATGACTAGTCTTATCTATCTATCTATGCTATCTATCTATCTATCTATCTTATCATATCTATCTACATACATACACGTATAATATAATTATATAGTATATAATATATATGTATATATATATAGATATAGTTGAATTTCATCTTATGCAGTTATATATATTATATATATATCTAGTTAGTACTATATACTGTATATAGTAATGTCCCAGTCAAACTATAATATATTCTATACTATAATATATATATATGTACAGAGTATTACGTATATATAAATGATATATACACGTTATATATACTATATAGTATATACTAGAGGGTATCATATAGTATATTATTTAAGTTGACCTAAACAGTTAGAGAGCTTATTTTAATCAAATACTATAATTTGCAAGAAATATAGGGTAATATGATATATATACTGTAGTTGACGTACTATATATATATTTAGTATGTATAGTAGTAGTATATATAGTACATAGGTAAGTTATTTATATATTATATATATAATATATCATATATATATATAATATATAGAGTACAGTATTTATATATATATATTAAAATTATGTCTTAAAAATTGGCATGCAAATTTAATTTATTTTCTGCAATTGTCTTTTAATGCTTTGGCTGTAGCTGAATATAACGCGGTTACGCCTTCCGATTTGGATTTAAACAGCCTTTGGCAGCACGCCAAATGCTTTCGACATACTGAAAGTTTAGCGGAGGAATAATGTCAGAAGAATCCAGAAGGAAAAACACACGATGATAGTTGTCGACTTGTTAAAGGCCAATGTTTTAATAGGATGATACATTAAAACTTTAATACAAATAATTTTAAATACGAAAGTAATTAGTAATATACTTCATTCGCGTTAAAAAGTTGCTAATGTTTTCCAGTTTTTTCTAACTACTAGAAGAACTGTAAAAAACGTCGGTTCTGGCAAACACATATAGGGTTCATACATTTTTACTTTCGGCCAGAGATTTAGGGGGGGCAAGTGCGCCGCCTCCTGCACCCCCTGGCCTACGTCCATCGTATATCAGTATAGTATTATATATAGTAATATTATATATATGTATTATATATATATATATATAGTATATATATATATATATATATAATATATAGTATATATTATAGATGGAGGAGGGGCTACTAAAGATGGAGAGCATATTTTCATTCACATTTGGCGGGAATACTGAATAAAAAGTTACTCGTATTCATTATCTATGTCTGAATATTAAATGAATAGAAATTATTCGCATTCGCCTCCGGGCAAACATGCCGAATGCGAATGATAAAATGGTTGCGATGGGCTTGTTTAGAAAAATTTTAGTGACTTTATTGACAAGTTGACCTGAAGGTAGTTCACATAAGGTCAATAAGGTCAGTGGCCCTATATGTATGGGTAATGCACTCGAAGTCTAGCATATTATAGACGTACAATAAGAGCATATATATATATATATATATATATTATATAAATATAATATATAATTATATAATATATATATAGTATATATATAGTATATTTATATAATATTATATATAGTATATATATATTATAGTATATATATGGATATGTATGTATGTTTGAATGTATGTATGTGGTATATTAGGGTTTGGGCCGGATATCCGGCAACTATCCGTATCCGGCCTATACGGCCAAAGTTTTTCACATAAATTCGGTATCCGGTCCGGATATCATGGTATCCGGCCCGATAACGGAGATAAATTACTTTCCCTAAGTAGGATGTCTTCTCGTTGGGAAATATTTAAATAATTTGAAAATTAATTATATATTATATATTTATTATATATATATTTTATAGTATAAATATATATAATATATATTATATTTATATATATATATAGATAGATATATATATATATATAGTCTATTATATATTATACTATATATATATATATATATATATATATATATATATATATATACTTGTTTAGACTTTCGATGTTGGGTACCAATGTTATAATTTTTTATTCATGTTAGTTTACTGGTCAATACATTTTATCTGAAATTGTGGTGGCGACACATTTCATAAAATTTATTCATTATAACTTTGTTTTAAGAAAAAATTATAAAAGCAAAAAAATAAATTGTTGATTTCAATTTTATCATGCATTTAAGCCTTTAAAATTTTGTTAATTTTACTTATTTACAAAAACTTTAATAAAATACCGAAAGAAAAAAAACCGATTTTTTCGATGTTTGCAAGCACAAAGATGGCCAACTTGTAAAAATTTGTGGACTATAAAATTTTGGCATTCAACTGAAATTCCCACAATTATTTTGGTAGTCCTCCTAATTGCGGAAATTGCAGAATTAAATTGCGAATGATATATGGCATTCCGCTAAACTGCCATTCCGCACATTTTCAAATTATCGCCAATCGCAATTACGAATTTATTTTGGTAATTCCGCAATTGCGGGAATTGGCGGCCCTTAAATTGCGGAAACGCGCCACCCTCTGATATATATATATATATATATATATATATAATATATATATATATAATATATATATATATATATATAATATATATATATATATATATATTATTATTTTTATTATTATTATTATATTATTATTATTATTATTATTTATTATTATTATTATTATTATTATTATTATTTATTATTATTATTATTTATAATTTGTTTTTACCGGAATGTTTGTTAGATTAATAGGGTGTGAGGCGGCCGCCGCAAAAGTGTGGGTATATATTAGGTTAGGTTGATTATTATTATTATTATTAATTATTATTATTATTAATTATTTATTATTATTATTATATTATTATTATTATTATTATTATTATTATTAATATTATTATTATTATTAGTAATCAGTGTAAATTTATCTAATTATTTAATTAATTAAGGCAAGGATTAATATGTGGTCATTTTTATGATTTTCAGGGAGCCGAGTTTAGGACCCAGCTTAAAAGATTGGATTCTGATCGGACCCAGAGACGAGGTCAAGTCCGACAAGGTTACGACCAAATATTGAGGCCAAGGCTACAATTAATTGTCGACTAAGGTTGAAACTGAAGTTAGAGGCCCAGGTTAACCCTAGGTTAGCCACTAAGACTTAACTCAGATCACGGAATATTCCAAAGTCGAAAGTCCACACAGGTTGTGTGTCAGTTGGATCAGGCCGATTCATATACTTAGGACTTATTGACGGATTCAACCTATTGACCATTATAGGAAGGTCAGGGTTAGAGGACAAAACCAACGTCGCATAAAAGGAGTAAAAGGCATCTTCCGAAGGGTTACCGTCTGAATAACGACGTTTAAAGGAAGTATTACTCCGGTATCTTGTAAATAAATTGAACTTATAAATAATACACATAAGCTGAATTTGCATTGTATTTTATATTTTTATTATAAAATAACTGATATATGGTAATTAGCTTAGGTATTAATAGGGTGTTTATAAATTAAAGTTAACAGTCATAGGTAGTTAGGATTGTTATTAAAATACTTATTTATTCATATTATTTATTATATATAAGAAAAAACCAATAGTTGTGTTTCTCAAATCCCCTTTTTGTCTCTTGTTTTCACCATAACAGGAAAGGTCCCTGTAAAGGAACAAAACCTTGCCTCCCTCATAAAAAGGAGACGTAACAACGAACTATATCATTTCAATATATATATATATATATATATATATATATATATATATATATATATATATATATATATATATATATATATATATATATATATATATATATATATATATATATATATATTATATATATATATATATATATATAATACTATATATATATATATATATATAATATATATATATATATATATATATATTATATATATAATATATATATATATATATATATATATATATTTATATATATATATATATATATATATATATATATACTCAGGGTGTCTCACGAATTATGTTACAGCGGTGTATCACAGTACGGGATGTTTAAGTATGAAAATGTGTAAGAATATAAGTTCGATTATTTAATTCATTAAGGAGGATGGGATATGTTACGTTGGTGTCTGCTTACGCGCAATACTAAAACCGTGCACGAACATGCGAATGTCGAATGGGATGATATATTTTTAATGGCTTCTGTGAAAATGCACATCAGAAAAAATGAGGTGGGCTCTTCCCATCTCGACATTAATTATGATACGGTTGTGTCGTTTCCCCACGCAATGGTAGGCCATAAACAACTAAGACGTCATCCCGTAGAACACATGTTCCTAACAAACCGAAACGGTGTCAATCATGAAATAATTAGGTTAAATACAATAGTCATATATCCATTAGTATTTAAAAATATCGAATACAGCTTAACAAAGGAATTAAATTAAAATACCTAACGCATACCCTTTTAGATACATTGATATGTACTATGTAGCCTAATAAATACGGCATGTGAATGTGTACACCAACTAAAACAGATATCATATGGAGGTTATGTCATAACCTACAAATTAATGCGTAAATAGTGTAAGTGAAACGTATAAAGTTCAGAAGTGGTTTGTTTAGGTCAGAGCCATAACATTTGGAACATGCCGACGTCGACCAGTATACGCAGACGAAAAAGCGGTGACATGTTGGAAGGTGTACATTGCCGCAAAAAGGAATGCTCGCAGAGCTGCTGCAGGAATATGGACAACGTTATCCACAAAGACGACCGCCGAGCCACATGGCAATTCCAATAGAGTTACAGAAGCGGTTTTCAAGTACAGGGTCGATAGTTTCAAGCCCCCTCAATCAAACATAACGGGAGGGGGGTCGTGGTCCGTACATTCCGACGTTCGACTGCACGTTCTGGCTATACAGTATAACACCCATGAAAATCCCCAACGTCCATCTTACGGTAGGCTAGTTTCGGTCTTGGGAATATCGAAGGAAACCATACGACGGATTCCGTGTTGCATACAACATTTATCCATATAGGCCATACATTGTGCAATGTTTTGCATCGTGGAGAACCAAAAAGGACGGCTGGTGATTCGCTGGCCTGTCATTTATTGCCTCTATATGGATGTACACCTTGGGTTCCATTGATTGCCCTTCTAATGGATATGTACCGGACTTATATGGAAATATCTGTTATGGACCGATGAATTCAATAACGTTGGTATGTATACAGGTGGAACTTCAGACTTATTGGGTGGAAACAAACCACGCAATTATAACATTCACTAGCCAATTAACCAGGTCTCATAACCTCAAGACAAACGTTTGGTTGTGGTATACTTCATATAGCTCAGGATTATCGGGTCCACTGTTAGTTCTTACAAGGGAAATTTGACAGGACATATTGCGTTACTTTTCCCACATTTCCTGCAGACCGTTCTTGTTGACCTCCTGAGTGATAGTAGGTCCACCATCTTACACGAACACAGCGAGAAGAAATGAGTGGTATCTACTGAACACATAGTAGGATGGCCCGAGCAACATTAAACGCGCTAGGAGCGCTAAACGTCATGACTCGTCGATCTAGCGAGAACTTTCTCCTTCCGAGAGAGGAACGATGTGATTCAGGTAAGAGCCCTCGGGTCCATTATTATCAATGAGCTACTGCGAACGGTATATCACACACACCTCACGGACTTAACACCCTGGACTAACTTATATATCATGTGGAGGAGTAACTCTGCAAATCCATTACCTGTGATAGCACTGGAGGAACTTCTGGTATAGAATTGACCCTACAAGTTAGAGACTCGTGACCTCAGATGATCTTGTGTTCGCCATCGAATAGTATTCTTCACACAGACCACTGCTACGGGAATCAATCAAAATGTCTCGAGGACGGTCACTTGTCATCTCTGTGTCAATGCACAATGCACCACTTGAGCGCAGAGGGCTGAAGGCTATATGTTATATTCTGCGTAGGATGGAGGCTGTCTCTAGAACCAAGCGATGCTTCCGTACATACTTGTATGTACTTAAGGTGATGATAAACGACCTGATCGCCTTCTTTTAACACACCACGTGCTTGCCCTCCGGTACTCGCTAGATATAGCATTTCTATTAGGGAATAGGAGAATCTTCGTATTTAAATACTATTAACAACGTTACTGGAGCGAGATTTAATATCGATATTCGCATTATTCACTGAGAGTCTTTGAAGTACACCCATTGGTTATTTCTATATATATCATACTATACCCACATTCAGCGGTTTAAAAATCATTGTCTTGGAGACGGATAATGACTGCGTTATGCGTACAACCCTTATAGGGAAACGGAACCGAACAGTTATCAAATATATTGTGTTGTATTCATGCCTCGCATTTCACAGAAGCCATAAAAAATCACTCACTACCACTTGCGACATTCTGCGATCGTATATATACGCGCGAGTTTTCTCCGTATTTGCGTGATCGTGCCCGTCAGACACACATAACGTAGGACAGTATTCCAATATAGCAAAAATGTAAATCAGTCATCACCTTTACAGTGAAAATATAACCCATGTATGCTGAAACATATGATAGGTCTTTACAATTTCTTCTATACGTATAATATCATCACTCGTATGGTTACACCACCCGCTGTACATAACCTCCGAGGAGACACCAATGCATGAGAGGAGAGAGATACCCTATAGTACGCCTACTATACTATAATATAGAGGGTATATAATTAGATGAATAACCGTATATTGTATAATATTTTTCATATGGAGGGGTTTGATTAATTAAAAATATGATATACTTGAGTATAATATAGGCCATATAATCAGTAGCGGCTTTTGCGCGGGTACGAGGCTACCGAGTAAGGCATATCTGCCTACTGCGTATAGTTGTAGACCCAGAAAATATTAAAGAGTCACATCAAACGTATACCTATATACACTCACTATACTATACTCCCGTATAATGATGTATTAGAGTGGTTATATAGTATATAAGTAGATATAGTTTTGAATAGCTATAAGTCGACTACTACCGCCTGTAATAACTTTGATATAATACCTAGAGTCTATTAATACGTTACTATTATTAGTATATATAGTATAAATTAGTACCATGTGAGTGATGTCCGTTCGAAGGCCGTAGCGTTTACAGAGGCCGCTCAGCTAACTTTCCTACTCTCGTTACCTTTGTGGAAATAGAAGCGAACGTGAATGAATTTGCTCTAATACTTTTCTCGATAGGTCAAAAAGTAGTTTCCTGTATCCATGCTCTGAGCGTAAGAGCATTCACGCGGCTGTGTGTCTGCCGAACGAAGTCGTGTAGCAGTCATTTTTTTTAAACAATCCCCATTTAAATTGCATCAGCTTGCTTCACTGTAGCAAGAAGGATATTATAATAATATTTATAATTTAACATAATTATAATAATTTAACTATTAAATTTTGATTATGCTACTGATCATGCTCTTATTTAATTTATTTAATCCGTAATGCAGTTAAAAATCATGACTCTCAATAACAGAGTCTTAATGAAAATCGCGTTTGATCCCACGCCACGACTCTTTCGCGTGAATTCGTAGCCATGTGCTCTGTCAGCCAAGCAGTAACGATTCTTCCGTTTTATGTATAACTAATACATTTGAGAGGTGTATTTCTGTGGGTATTTAGTTATTAATAATATTGATTTTCATTATTTATTTATTATAGTCTAATTTATTTTATCAAATTTTTGTGTGTTTGTATATAAATTGGAGCTGTCAGTTTTTATAAATAAATCTGGGATTATTGGAGTGAATCGTTTCGATTTAAGTTGTCATTAGAAATTATAATTCGTTTCTGATTGTGTTGTGAGGCTCCACTGAATTCAATGTTACTAATTGTGGACCCGATTCATTTCTCTGTGGTACATATTGTTCGGCTAAAATAGTAAAAGTATTATATTTGAGTATAATTAGATATTTATGGTTATATATATATTAATTATTTTTTTTTGTACAGTATTTCTGGGTATATATTTTTGTATAGGTATGCTGTTTATATAGGAGTAATTAGATATAGTTATAGTTATGATTTTTGGGTATTATTTGGCGTGTCGCTACTTTAGTTAGTTTTGTGAGTATGAGAGTATATACCTATATATATATATATATATTATCAATGTTTATTATTTATTGATTATTTATAGGGTATACTAGTATATAGTAGTATATATAATAATATATTATTAGTTTTATTATAGTATATTATCGGTGTATATTACGATGTTTGTGTACGGTTATTATGTTTTACAGATGCTGAGTAGTAATCATAAGTAACGTCATTATATATATATATATACTATATATATTTTTATAAAAATACATTACTTAAAACAAAAATATGAATTTTATTTTAGTTTTAATTTTATTTTAATTTAATATTATTTTTTAGTATCCATAGTGCTTTTAATTGATAGGTTAAGTTACAAATTATAATAGGTATATGTTATTTAGTTTATTTATATATATAATTTTTTTTATTAATATTATTTTTATTATTAGTATATCATATTTATGTATATATATTATATATAATATATTAATATTATTATATATCTATTATATATATAATTTATTCTTAATATTATATATATATTATTATTATATAACTTATATGTTATTTTATTTATATATATTATATATTTCATATAATTTATTTATTATAATTGTTTTTGTGACTTGACCTTTTAATTTATTTGATCTATAGCTGTCAATGATTAATATATATTATTATTGTTCTATATTATAATATATATTAATATATAATTAATATATATAATATTATTATTATTATCATATATATATATATTATATTATATAATATATTATATTAATATATATATATATATATTATATATATATATATAATTTATATTAATTATTAATTATTATCTATTTTATTATATTTAACTATATTGACTGTGTATATATATTATATATATTACATTATACTTTATGTATATATTAATTCTTATACGTCATAATAAAAACTTACTTTACTAGCTGTTAGATCGACTAATAGATTTATAAGATATAGGTATAATATATATTATATACTTTTTTATTAATTTATTATATGTGTGTATATATACGGTATTCGAGTTTTGTTCGTATATATATCTTACTTCTCGTGGTAAGGAGTGAGCGACAGAGGACGTGTCTTTGTATCTCACTTATTTTAGTGACCGTTGCCGTGTTTATGGTGGAACAAAGAGACACATTCGAGTGGAGTTTGAACGGAAAACCACTCCAAAAACATTCAGGATTTTTTATCCAATCGATTTATGATATTAATATTACATATTATATTTAATAATTATATTAATAATTATGATAATAATAATAATATAAATAATGAAATAATTAATAATGTATTATAATATTAATATAATAATAATAATGTTCATAATTAATAATATATATATCTAAAATACTTAATACTAATAGTAAATATATAGACCTATAAACCCTACATTGATATATTCGCACCTTTTAGAGGACACCGAATTTTGCTTCAAAGAAAAATATGTACTGATGTCCTCACATGCTATACCTGTCTTAATACGCATTACCGGTAATACCTATATATTACTATGTTACTTGACGGATAAATCCGACCGTGTATAACGGCTTGGAATATCCAAGTACTCGTTTTACACTTCCAGCGGATATCCGGTATCCGGGGCTATCCGGCTAATTCACTATCCGGCGCCTATTTCTAAATATTATATTTTTATATATAATATATACCTATATTTAGTATATATATATTAACTACTATATATTCATTATGATTTCAAGAGGAAACAATATTTTAGACTTATTAATAATATGGTTAAATAATATTATTATTATCCATTATTATTTATATAGTTATTTATTTTTAGTATTATATATGTTTTAACGTTGCAATGGCAGCAATATTATATTGTATTTAACAAATAGCAAGATTTTCAAATAACTCATATTACGGAGTTATTGGTACCTTTATTATTGCATATGCTTAATTTTATATGATACCGGTAAATACTGATATATAGTATATATATATATATAATATATATTGGTTTTTATTAAGTATCACTCTAATTAATCATACTATATATATGATATACTTTACCTTATATGGTCTAAATAGTAGTTTAATTACCTATATCTAAATAAGTGCTACTTCCAAGCATTAAAATATTAGGATTCAGTAGTACCTTGATATATATATTTCATACTGAATCAATACCTATACAATCATCTGTGTATTAGGATCATTTTCTAGAAATCTATTATATAGGATAATTATAATATTCCGTGTCTGACGGTATTATTTAAGTCTTAATAGTGGCTATAAAACCTATATATAGGGGTAATACTATACTAGGGTACTACTTACTATAACTATCATTCATAGTTTTCACTAACCTCTATACAATGTTCGAGAGGCATTACGTATGTGCAATACCACATTGTAACGCACGTCATTATGGTTTCTTCAGACTCTAAGATTTCTTCGATAGGGTGTCCAAATTTAAGTATTTACTTTGCAACAATAATTATTCTCGGAAAAGAGAGGCGACATCTAGGTTAAGAAAACAGCTAAGAAGAAAACATAAGGTTTTTGATCAATACATTCAATTTCCTGTTTCAGAGATACAGAAGGAGGACACCACGC